>PTEX01000025.1:2824974-2991876 GCA_003342815.1 Eudromia elegans | reverse complement strand
GGGCCGGCGCCGGGGGCGGCGCGGAGCGGAGCCCGCCTCGGCCCACGCGCGGCCGTGGCGACCGCGGGGAAAAGTTGCCGCCGAGTTGGAGGCGGCGGGTGGGGGCGGACACGAGCGGGGCGGCCCCTGCCCCGCGGCGCTTCCCGCGGGCGGCCGCGCGGCTCAAACGCGCTTTTGTCTGCAGCGGCGGCGGCGGGAGGAGGAGCAGCGGGAGCCGGAGCGGCGGCGGCGGCGGCAGGAGATGTGAGCGCTCGCGGCGCCTGCATGAGCTCGCGTCGCCCTGCGCGGGGCGGGCGCTGCCGGTAAGGGGCACGCGTGGGGCAGCGCTGCCCCGCGGCGCGCGCCTCCCTCCAACCCCCTGTCGTCGTCGTCGTCTTCCCCATCCCCAAAATACCCTGTTATGTATTTCATTTTACGTCGTGTTATTTGCCCGTGCCTCGAGGAACTTGCTAGAAGCGCCTGTGGCAGCGGCGCTGCGTGCCGGCCTGCGCCAAAGGCCGCGCTGGGGCGAGCGCTGCCCTGGCGTGCCGGGCTGGGCGCGTGGGCTCGCGCGGGCCCCACGGCCCTCGGGTCACCACCGGCATGCCGGGGCCTCCCCGCCTTGCGTGGGGCCTCCCGCCTCGCGTGGGGCCCCAGCAAAGCGGCGCCTGCGGCGAGCCCCTTTGATGAACAAGGGAAGAAAACAAGGAGGTTTTGGAGGCGCTTCGTTTAAGAATGAACAATACTTTCTTCTCCTTTTTTGTTTTTCTCCTTTTAAGCTGCCCCCGTTTCACAAAAGGCATTTTTTCCCCTTTGAAAAGTTGAGCTGTTGTTGACGAGTTGTTTCCCCGAGTCACCCTGTTCGTTCGGGATGTTCAGCAAGGAGACGCCGCCGAGGTAGCGCCGCGTGTTGAGCACGGGCCCTTCGCGCCCTGCGGAGCCCGGCAGGCAGGGGACGGGCGCGCCGCTGCGGCCGGGAGCCCTGCGGCGGGAGCGGAGCAGCAGCAGCAGCTCGAGCGCCCTCGCACCTCGGCCGACGCCGAGGGACGAGACGGGGCAAGCGCGCCTCGTCCGGGCGCGCGGGGGGCGTTCGTTCCGTCTGCGCCCGCCTCTTGCCCCGCTCGCTGCTGGTTGCGGGGGGCTGAGGGGCGCCTCAGGAGGGCCCGCTGACGCGGGCGGCGCGAGGGAGCAGCCGAGCAAGGGCAGGACCGGCCCTGAGCACGTGCGCGTGGGCTCGAGGCCTGTGCGCGTCCTGGATAACTCCAGCGTGCCCTCAAGGAGGGGGGAAGCGCAGGCTTGAAATGCAAACTTAGCCTGTTAAAAAAGTGTGGGGTTTTTTTAGTATTAAAGCAGAGTTAGTGTTTTTATGATATAAATTATTTTTACATGAACTTCTAACCTCCTTCCAGACCAAGCATGACATGCTGTAGCTTTAATACCAAAGAAGAGCAGGGGAAAGAAAAAAAAAAACAAAAAACTCTCTGAGAAAGTTAGCTTAGTACGCAGTAAAAGTCATGGGAAAATTACAGCTGCTTCTATTTACCTGTCTTTCATTTGCTGTTTACTTCTTTCTGGGTAACTGTTACAAACCAGGTACGCCCGTCTACCCCAACAGCAAAAAAAATCCCCCGAGTTTGGTCAGTTACTGCAAGGTGGTTTTTTTTTTTCATTTTTTTTTTTTAATTTTGTTTGTGGTTTATTTTATGAACATGGCAGATACCTACCTGCAGGGGTTTGTTAAAGAGCTGAGGCTCGAACCTACGCGGTGGCACCTTTTGGTGAGGGCACATGCTCGTTTGGGATCTCGTTAAAGTCATGACAGTCCTTTGTGCATGAGAGGCCAGGTTATAGGATCTCAGTGTCATATTAGGATAATCCCAACTTCTCTGAGGTTCTGTGACGGAAAACCAGGAAGTTTTCACCTTGGGTTTGTTGAGATACCTGATATTACATGATATTACTGATATTACTGGCGAGTGTGTGCTGTGGTTTACTTTTAATACACGTAGCTTTTGGAGGGCTGAGTGGTTCTCGTTTGCAAACTGTGCTAGGGCTGTTTTTGAGTAGCGTTTTGACCCGTGTTTCCTTTATACGTGTGTGTACGGACAGGCACGGCAGTGCAGGCTCGCTGCACCAGCTGCGGCGTGCCAGTGCTGTGAGCTTTCATCCCGGGAGCGCCTGCGGCTCTGCTGGGAAGTGGGTCCGGCTCTTGGTGGCATGAAAGCTGGTGTCCGAGGCGGCTGTGAAACCCACGGGATTTGTAGGATGTTCCGTCGAGAACCAGAGTTCAGCCTTGTACGGGCTGCCTTGGGGCCACGTTCTGAGTTTACATCTCTCGAGATGTTCCCTGTGGTCTGTTTAGGTACAGCCTATTTCCGTACCTGAGGTGTGTTTCTGAGGATCAGGAGCATGGCGTAGCGTCCTTGAGCGTTCTGTGCTGGTGCAGTGACATGGGAGGTGTCTTTAGGACGGGAATGTGTGCACGTTTTGGTGGTGTGTCTCTTGTGATCCTTAGATAAAAAGGTTATATAAACATCTGTTTCTGCTTAACCTGCGCTGTATGTTTCTACTTGAATCCTTCCAAGCTGGTACATGGCTTGTGGAACTGTTACCTAAATAGGTTTGATAGTGTAATGTTATGTCTGCTCCTCTTCAAAAAATACAGGCCAGCTTACTAATTAAGGATGTTACATTCAACTGAAATGTGGATACCTTATTAAACATGGCTATCATTCTCCTGATGTCTTTTATAATCAAAAGCTTACCGCTGATCCAGACAAAATAGTATCGCTGTGTTTTTTTGGTTGATTTGCACTGTGTCTGAGTTTAAGCAAGGCTTAATTCTTTCCTTGTAGGCAGAAATCAACTTAGCCAAAACTTGCCATTTGATCGTGTAGATTTAACCTTTCCTCATTCTCACAATTTTGGGGGCGCTACAGATAAGGGAATTTAATGGCTCTGCAGTATTTAGAAAGAGATTAATATCTTAAATTCTATGCTGTTTCTCTTGGTTTTCTCACGATTCAAAATGCCTCTAACACTTCACGCTTTGTGTAATTGGAGCCATAACTGCAATTTTGGCATACTTTACTTAAAATGGAAACTAACAAGTTAATAATAGCTCCTACCAGGGGTATTTTTGTAATGGGAGCCAGCAGATGTTACTTGCATCTTCAAAAGCTGGTGTATAAAGTGTTGTGTCGAATCTCTGGCAGATTTTGTGCTGGTGGAGGATGGTCAGGTAGGAGTTGGAGGCAGAGATCTGTGGGGCTCGCTGGCGCTTCTGCAGAGTGATGTAATAGCACAAGGCTTTGCGTTTCAGCACACAGACAACTTTATGCTGCCCTTAAAAAGCAGGTGTGGGGGTGGGATTTCTGGGTTTCTTTTGTGTTTATCCACTTAGATGGTCAGTGACACTGTCACTTCAGCATGACTGTGCTTTGCAGTGTGTCTTCTGGCTTACAACTGTGTTGTCCGGACTGCCAAAATAACGTGTTTATAAATATTGTCTTTATTGATGCTTCAGGTTATTGCAACTATAAGATGTACATGGGGGAAATAAAGATGTCTGGGAAGTGTATTGTGACAGCCCAGGTATGGGCCTTGTTTGGAGAGAGGTCAGGCTCCCTCATTGCCCTCTTCGCTTCCCTACATAATTACCAGCAACTCCCTGGGCTCTGGGCTCGCTCCTCTGGTTGCTTTGAAGCCTCCCTTCTCTTGACAGCATCTGAACTTACGGCATTTAGGATCTTGTTTCAGTGTGTAGGAGACTGACAGTTTTGGTGCTGGAGCAATACTGGGGCATGTGATCTTCTGCCTAATGAAAGGTTCTGCATTTGTAGAGCTGTAATAAAATGTTTGCTTCTTTTTCTCCCTTTTTCTTGTTTTCCTTAAAAAGTAAGAAGACTTTGGGCTGTTTACGTGGCTGTAGGACTCAAACAGGCAGTTAAGTTGTCCTGTTAAAAGCAGCCGGAGAAGGCGGGAGGATAAGCTCATGGTTGCTGGTGCTATTTATTGGAACTTTCTCCTGAATTAAATACCGACATGCTTGCCATAGCTTGTTAAACTTTTGTTTGACAACTTTGGAGTGGTTTCATTATTTAAAGTGCACTTGTTGCAGCATTACATAACGGAGCTGGATTTCTTGCTTACTGAGTCGACGGCGGAGCATAGCGTATCGTGTTGTTCATGCCTCTTTATGGTTTAATTAGAGCTGTAGGGAGATGCTAAAGAACAGGTTCATGTGCACGCCTGACAGGCTGATAAAATGAACGTGCTTGTCACAGTCGTGACGGGGTTGTGCGTTATCAGGGCTACCATGTTACCCATGTTACGTTCTCGTTCTGTTCTTTTCCACGTGCTCAAAAAATTCTCTTCCGAGGGTCATGCCGTGCGGCGGTGGCCTTTGCCACGAAAGGCTCAAGCTCCCGCTCCCATCCTAGAGAGCATCTTTATGTGCATGTGAGGGACTGAGGCCCAGCGGGTGCCGCAGCCTCGTGCCACCCGCAATCCGCCCGATCCATCCGTGACGGGAAGCGCTGCCGAGGTCCGGGAGAGCCCGGGGTGCCGCCCGCCGCCGCGGGAGCCTCCCGCGAGCCCTGGCGGTTCCTATCCCAGGTGGTTCGTTTTGCCTGGCCGTGCTGCCGAGCTGCTCTCCGAGGCGTGCGTGGCCTTTACCGAGATCTGGTTTCGGAGTATCCCGGTCCGTGAGTTACGAAGCAGCGTAAGGAAAACCTCGGTGCGGGACGTGCTTGTGAGTTAAATAACTTCTCAGTTTGGGTGTATGGTTCATCCTGTAATACCGAATGACTGAAATTCTTTAAATAGGCAAATAAGAAATGACATGTCTGCTACGAATTTTAGACTCTTTTTCTTTTCAAATGTAAAAACACTTTATGCCAGTGCTAAGTAGCTATGGTAACGTGGATGTTGAAAATCAGAACCGACTAAACTCAGAGCTTTTACTCATACTAATTTTAAAATGCGTTTTTTTAAAAGTGTGCTAAATATTTAAATCTCTGTGTATCGTGTTTAGCAGAATAGCTCGGCAATATTTGAGCTTTTTGCTGGTTCATCAAAATCCTTAGATCTTGACCTGCTGCATGCATAATGGTGATGTATAGAAGAAGCTTGTATCCTGACAAGGGAGGCAAAAGAAAGTGCCCCTTGGTGGCATGACTTGTGACTTTTAATTTTCTTTACTGTTCTGCTTTTAACTGCTTGTATCTCTTCGATATCCTTCTAGCCTTGATGCTCAGGCTTCGATATTGACGTGGCTGTGGTGGGCTCAGCACTTGAAGTAGTGCCAGTATCCCACGCGGGTTTGGGCTTGGGCGAACAAAAAAGCCTCTCACGTGGCTGAGGGAGGCACTGCACGAGGGAGTTATGGAAATGCCCAAGGAGATGGAGGGCTCAGCAGCAGGAGGAGCCTCGCTGGGGGGCGGATCGGAGTCATCCCTCCTGCTTCTGCTCCTGCTTGCAGGGGTGCAAGGGGCAGCAAATTTGCACTCTCCTTCTTGCTTTCCTACCTGTGGGCTCCTTTCGCTGCAGGTGATGGGCTGAAATGAAGCGGTGACAGCAGGTGACTGTTCTGGGGTGAAACGTAAACCTTGCAGAATGTTTTGTAGGAAGCAGAAGCAGCAGTCACTTTGAGCGTTGGAAATAATTTTCTGTTTCTCTCTAGAACACAGGCCCATGAATTTGATGTAACAGCTGAAAGAGCCTTGTCAAAACACAGCGACACTGGTCACCAATGCTGCTGCACTCTTGGAGAGGTCCTAGGGACTTCCCAACATCCAGAGTAGATCAAGAGCAGTTGTGTTCCCTAGAAAAAGAATCAAATTGCCTGTCATTTAAGCAACTGAAAAGCAGATAGTTACACTTGATAATGAAGTTGCAGCCTTCCTTATGTTAACAACATAATAATTTCCAGCGTAGCATGAAATGAGCGATCCTAGGAAGAGAGTGAAGCATTTTGCCTGACAAATCTGAACTTGCGGTTCCACGACAGAATGTGCCAAGAGTGAGGGAGGAACTAAAAGGTTTATGTTAATATGTGGTGCTTATTTATGAACAGCAATGCTATAATGGCTACTGGCAGCCGTGTGAAGAAATGCTCACGCCTGCTTCATGGCATCGATCCGTCTGTGGAAACGATTTTTTGCTTTCGTCCACACTGCAGAAACTCGTATTTTCTGCTCTGCTTGGTTCTCTGCTCTTCACTTGTTCAAACAAATACATGTATGTATATTTTTTAAAGATGAAATAATTCAAAATTTTCAATATAAATAAAAATATGGAAATTTTTTTGCAACTGGCATACATAAGACTTGAGTTTGAGATATATGTGTGTATATATGTGTGTGTGTGTATATATATATATATATATACACACACACACACACACATAAAGTTCTCGTACTGTAGTTTCCTAGTGACATTTTTGGAAACCTCAGGTACTTCGGATCAAAATGCAGGCTTTTTATTTATTTTTTTTTTATTATAGAGGATAAAGAGAGTTTGCTTACAGTGGTGGCTGGGATTTGCTAGTGAGTAGCAGGCGACATCTGTGGATGCCTCTGCAGTTTTGCTGGAGGTCTGATTTGCTCTAACCGGAGCTCGCTGAGATGAACTAACTGCTCAGACGAGCTGCAGAGCAGCTGGTGCCAATAGAAGGACCACGGGCTAAGTCAAGAAAAGAGGAAGAGGTTAAAACACAGTTTATATAGCTGATCCTTAGTGTATTCTGTCTGTCTTCTGTTGCTTAAAACTGAATATATATGTGATACTTTGACATGAGTGTGCAGTGCTTTCATTTTTCTTCATATAGAAATGTCAGGAAGCAGTGGAAGGTGGAACATTTGAGTTCAAAGTTGCTGACAACTTTGCATTCCTGCAGGCTCAGTATTGGTCAGAAGACTTTCGCTCCTATTACCTGGATTAATCTGGGTTAAATTCTGTCTGAGATCCTTTGCTTAGTGTTTTCTGTTGAGTTGTTCCAGATTTTCAGGATTCTCCCTCTATAACAGGGAGAGGGGTGTGTGTGAATTTAGGCTGGTAGGATCTTCTGCAGGTGCCATTTCAGTCTTTATAATGTTATTGAAATAGATTTGTTTTCTGTGTGTTGACGTCTGCTTGCCTGAATTGAAGAGGACTGTCTGAAATGTAGGAATGTGAATGGGGTAACAGTTGGAGGAGAAAAACAAGTTTCTTTTTTAAAAAAAGAGGAAAAAAGAACCTTGAAGTGTACAAATCTTGAGTTTGATTATAGCACCTGCTGACCTCTTTGATATGTCTTTAATATTTGTGGATTCTCTCACTATATATCCCTGTCCTCTCTTTTCTTTGTCTTGTCTTTTTAAGCTTCTTCCTTATTATGGTAAAAAAACATCATTTCTGGTGAGTGACTTAATAGTTTTCTTGGGACCACACAATCAACTGGGTCAAATTAAATTTTTCTCCTGTACCAAATTCCACGTGGTGTGGGCTTCCAGATTGTTTGCTGTCAGCTGGAAAATATTTGGCAAACCTCTTGGAAGTTTTTGAACACTATTTGTGCAGGTTTGGTAGAGCTGATAAAGACGATTTCCCCGTGTGTGTTTTCCATGAGGTGGTATTTTTTGGCTGTTTTTTTGGTATATGTTTATACAAAAGCATCATCCATTGAAAATTCATAAAAAATCATATATGAATATTAAATATTCATAGAAAATTCACATATGATATAAAACTTGTTTTCATGTGAACTTATTTTCTATGTTTCTCACAGACTTTTTGTGCACTGTGATGCATATGCCTATGCAAGTTCTACGTGTTGATGTGTGTTTTACTTTGCATGGAAAATAATTCAATGGTGAAAACAATTGTTTTCATGTATCAGACGGAACTGCTCAAAACCCAAGAGCTTTGCAAAGTGTTGAATTGGTTGAGTGATCTTCAAAACTTTCTAGAGTAACTTCAGAGGCACTTAAAGCTTTACAAAAATTTCTAGCCCTACGATAATATTTTTATTCATCTATTTTGTTCGTTCTTCCCTGAAATCATTTTGGAGACTCTGTATTAAGCTCATTCTGTCAAGGAAGACAGGTTTCTTAATCATTTGAAAGAATTGTGCTAATTGTAATTACATTATGATTTTCAGACTGATCGTATACATTTCATTTCGAAGAAGTAGCCTTAATTTCAATACTGGCAAAGGGATCTGTAGAAATTGAGCTTGTTTTTCCTTTTGTGAGGCTTATATAGCCATAATAAACCATGCTAGTGCTTATGTCCCACACCTGGATATTCTCTTGCCCCCATACATGCAGTCAACCAGTATTTCTCATTTAAACCTTGCCAAAGTTTAAAGCAAAATCTTTGTCTCTGTAAAAGTGGCAGCTTCAGAAAGTGGAATCTTAACTTTAATAAAATACAAGAAATCTTAAAGATTGCGGTCCCTTTAGACAATTTTATTGAAGGTCACGTTTTCCTTTTTGAAAAGAAGCTTTCTTGGCTTAAAATAGCAGTTCTCTTGCGTTAAAACTTAATCTTGCCTTCTTCCCTTCCCCCCCGCAAAAAAATAAAAAATCCTGAATCAGGAGTTGTTGAGAAGAAATGATCCTGCTTGTATCTCTTAGGAGTTCTCCTCACAGATCCATCAGATGAGTATCTTTGCTAATTTCTGGCTCTGCTTCGGCGTTGACTTTAATTCCTTTTGACTCCACCGTGGCCAAAAATTCCCTGCTCGCTTCTCAGAACTTCTCATTTGTTTTGTCTGAGTGAGCAGGAATGGCTTTGAAAAAGATGAATTAGTTGACACAGGTTTCTCATTCATGGCGATTAAAAAAAAAAAAAAAAAAAAGCCCCCTGACAGTTTAAGATCATCTTCAAGGCACAGCTCATTTCTGGTTGTTGCTGTGGAATTTGCAGCCACAAAGGCTGAAGTTGATCGTCTCATTTACTCGGCCTTTTTTGTCTGCTGCTTCATTAATTGTCATCTTGACTGTGCTCCAAGCCTTGTTTTTGATGTCAGAGTGCAAGGCTTGGGTGCTATCTTTATTTATTTATTTATTTATTTATGAGGTTTCTTTGTAGTGAGAGGCAGCATTCTGAGTGCTGGGGTGGCGACTGGGGGATTTTTAACCAAGAGACATGAGCCTTTCCTTGCCAAGTCTCAAAAATACCGATGTCCCAATTTTGATGAATGATGTTGAAAGAACTTTAAATCGCAGTGATGAGCAGAGGAGGTTAAAGATCTGTTGCTTTTTTCTTACTTTTTCTCTCACCCTTTTTTTTTTTTTTTCCCTGAGAACTCCTTGTTATTTGTTAAGTGTTGACTAAAGTTTCCGATATGCCACGAGTTGTTCATGAGAGTAGTTTTTCAGTGGATGCCAAGATGCAGTGAGACCAGGAAGAAGAGGTTTTTCTTTCCCCAAGGAATCTAATACATTAAATTAGATCTTGATTGGAGGGAATAGCTTATTGGAATAACTATGAAGTTAAAGCGCAGCAGATCTTAAGTCTCAGGTGCTGACAGCCTTGTTGAACTTGCATTCCGCGTGAAATCTTGGACTGTGGTCTCTGGGTACCGGCGCGTTACAGAGTGACGAGCAGCCGCAGCCCGGGAATGGAGGTGTGATCTTTGCTCGACTGCTGCCACCCACCTCTCACGGGGATCAAGTTCCTTATGGGAACTGTGGTGCTTTTCTGTAGCCGCTTTTATATCATAATTCAGAAATACGTTTTTCCCTATCTTTCTTGACCACAAGAGGACTGGGAAGCGGTAGGGCCTTTCGTTGTGTGAACCTGCGGTGTCCTGAGGCACGGGCGCTCCCTGGCACCACCAGCCATTTGTGACTGTCCTGTGAAGGAACCGTCCCATGGCTGAAGTCAGGCGGCCTGGAGAAGATGAGCGAGTGCTTGCATGGGCTGCTCTTCCAACAGAGAGGTGGCCACGGCCAGAGATGCTCGTGTGCCCTGTGCAAGGGTCCCAGCAAGGGACAAGGGGTTGGCATTTGGTAGCCGGAGGGAAGGTGTGTCGGGGGTTGAGGGTGGAGAGTTTCCATGGGTGGGACGAGAGCTGGGAAGAATGCTAGGAAGATTGCAGTGGAATGCAGGAGAGACGACTGATTTCTGACATAATTTTTTCTTTCCTGCATGTACTGGGTGTACTGAATATTTTGAGTCCCCTTCTAGAGTCCTTTTGCTTGCAAAATGGGGAGATTAAGCTTCACAGTGCTGTTCGGGGATTTTTTTTTTTGGAAGTGCATCGTTTGGTTTGATTGGTTTTTGATTCTCCAGAGTGAGAGATCTGACCTGAAGTGCAGTTGGTATCACCTCAACCCAAACGTGGCCCCTGGTGTTTCGTATTGCCGGTGTCAGGAGCATCCAACGGGAGAGTGATGCTCCCTTTGGCACTTGCGGCTCTTGTGCTCATTATGGGGTCATGAGACTTTCTTCAGAGCTGTATGGGAACAGCGTGGCCATGCTATCACAAACATAGCGTCTACTACCACGTTTTATGCACTCTCACAATTGCAGCATCATTTTATCTTTTATTTTAAGATCACCGCTGGCTGATGTCCATAAATGTGCATGAGCACAGTGGCACTGAATGGTGAAAATCAGCTATGGGAAAAGATGCTTTTTGGGCCGTCTAGATCAGTGCTTGCAGAAAACGAATCGAGGCCGCGCTCCCCTCACGGTGCTGCTGCGGCCCTGGCCCCTCCGCCCCTCGGAGCGGGGCTGTAGCGACGCAGCCCCCGCAGCCTGCGCTGGGCCTTGTCGTGGAGGTGGTACCTGGTACCTGCGCGGTGCCCCCTCCTGGTGCCGGGGCTCCCGACCCACACGTCTCCTGCTCCTCCTCGAGCTGCGGTCCTGTCTGACGCTGCCTCTCCCTCGGGCCAGTTTGGGAAACGCTGAGCTGGAGTGTGTTCTCCTGGCAGCGCGGCTAGCAGAGCCTCTGTCCAATCTTTGTTTAAACGTTGAGAGCTGCAGCTTCCATTTCTTTCCTCGGGGGTACGGGCCAAGAGTGTCAGGAAGTTTCCTTAATCCTAAGCCTGCTCTTTTCTTTTTTCTCCCTCGGATTTACTCCATTGCATCTGATCTTTTACAGACCAATGTCTTGTTTTTTACTAACATTAATGCCCTGACAGCATATGAAGAATATAAACAACTTCACATGCACCCTACTTTGGGTGTTTAACTTAAAATTTCATGGGTATTTGGAGCTTGTTAGCCTTTCTCTGCAAGGCGGGGTTTTTTCAGCTGCCAAATCACTTTTTTTTTTTTTCTCCACACGTATGTATTAATTACATTGTTAAACAAGTAATTTCAAGCAAAGAATGAAGAGTTCTGGGTATTGTGCAGTGTGACTGGCACTGCATGCACCCTGAATAACTGTTCCATTGGGTCACCGTCTGAGAGCCGGCGGCCCAGCGCTCCACAGCGTTTCATAAAACGACTCGAAGTGACTTGTTGTCTTATGAAACCTGTCATCCTAGACATCCTCTTACATTGTCTGTCTGGAATGGGGCAAGCCATTGTGGGAAACGGTTTTCCCAGCAAATTCTAGTTGGTTGCTGGGAATTATTAGGTTGCTGGTTGTGATTAAAAATAGGCTTGTCACTGCGTGAAGGTGCAATGAAATACATCTGTGACGCTGGAAGGAAGTGAAGGTGCTGGAAGACTGCAGGCTTCACGGTGCCTGTTTCTTACATCTCTGGCAAAGAAGACGGGGAAACATGGAGCAACTTGAGATTTACAACAGTAGGGTGTATTTGTCCTGGATGCTTCTCGTTGTTAAACCAATGTGAAGAAAAGGTAAAAATAATAATACAAAAAATCTGAATAGCCATTGTATGTATCACTCTTGATTACTCCTGAACAACAAGAGCGAGGTCACAGTTTAAAACAAGCAAAAATCCAACTCTGTTAAAAACATGTAGGAGGGAGTTGAGAAGACTTCCTCAAAGCCTTGTGACTTTTTGCTTTCTATTTTGTGTTCTCTTGTGAAAAGGGTAGATATATTGCCTGAAAATGTCTGTTTGGTTGTGTATGATGAATATTCCTTGGATACGTGCTCCTCTTCTAACTTTTCCAGAACTATAAGGGGAATAGTGCCTTTGCCTCCTTGGTTCCTGTTACAATCTGCCTCTAGTCCTGAAGACTACTGGCTTATTTCCCATGCTGTCTGGGTGGTGCTAAATCTTGATCTGCCTTTTGCCAGATGTCCGTGGAAAGTAACTCCGTCCTTGGTAAGCTGGCCATGTGTGTTAGGCATCAGAAATGGTCTAAACGATTGAAAATACTGAAATGATTTTCCCCTGCCTTTCCCCTCTAAGCAGTTGCTGCATCTATGGGATTATTGTGACGCCTCATGTCTCCTTCCAAAGAGCAGCCTCCTGCCACGCAGCCTGGAGAGCTGTTTGGGAGGCAGGAGCTGGGCGTTGGGTGATGTGGATGGCATTACCAGAGCAAGCCAAGTTAATGTGGATAAGGTGAAATTGTGTGTTGGGAGTGTTAGCAGCTGCTTGGAAAACCGAAGGTAGCTACGAACCAGTCTTTAGCAGGATGAGATGAGGGAGTTTAACCGTAGTCTCCCATAGGTCCTATATTAGTGTTGCCACTGACACAGTGCATGGAGGAATAGCATCTGTGCTTGCTGAGGTGCTGGGTGGACGCGGGTGGAGGGGCTGTGTGCGCCCGAGAGGAGGCTTTGGGTTGATGGTTGCGGTGACAAACAGTGGGAGGGAGCCCGCAGGACACAGGGTGCGGGAACCGGGGCCAACGGGAGGCCCTCGCTCCACAGGGATGCAGCGGGAAGGAGCCGCGGCCTGCGAGGAGAGGCTGGACCAGGGAGTGGGGTTTAGCCCGGGGAAAGGCTGAGAGCTCCGAGGGAAGGTGTCGAGGAGTGTGAAACGCGGCCTCCGAGCAGGGTGGTTTCTGCTTGGGAGCGCGGCCGTGGGTGGGTGGCGCAGCACGTTGCGGGAGGAATCGCAGTGTAGCAGGAGTGACAAGGCCAAAGACAGGTTCCAGGTGGCCCGCTGCTGCTAAAAGCTGTGTTTTGAGAAGTAAATCCTCCTGATGTCGCTCCCCTGTTGGCGCTTATCTTCAAGGCAATGTTTATGAAAAGATATTGCGTGTTCCTAAGGTTCCCTGCCTGCGTCTGCCTTTTCCTTAGTTTCTATAAATTCTTTTTCTGCCTTTTCTGTTCCTGTGTGTTGCTGCTTGTGCCGCTGCCTGGTTGCTTTTCCAGGTGTGCCGAGGGAATAGGAACGTGGAGCGGGTGAAAATTCGCCCTGGTGACTGCCCTGCTCCGACTTTCCCACCGTGGGAACTCCTCCCTCTCTATGGGGAGGTGGGAGCTTGGCACCGTCCCAGGCGTCCTGGTGGTGGTGAGGAGCCCCTAGTTGGTGATCAGAGGCGGTTTGGTTCCCTGGTTTTGAATCAGCAGGTCCGGGCTGCCGAAGGAGGGGAGCGATTTTACCTGCGTCTTCCACACCACGTCACAGCTTGAGAAAGAGAAGAGGATTTTCAGTGGGGCCTTCTGGTATTTCAGAGTTCATCCTGGCATTTAACTGAGCAAACAAATGTGTTTTTAATCAAGAGTTCAAAAATATATTAGCTTTGTGGTTCGGCTGTGGGGCAAAAGCTGTGGTTTTGTTCGCACTTAGAAGTTGTGAGCTCTGCTGCATTTTAACGATGCCATTTGAGCTGCCGTTGCCAGGGCTTTGCTTGCATTTCTATGGAAAACTTACATTAAAGGGGTTTAATGGGGACACTGAAGAATTATACCATAATAAAATGCTGCATAAGAAGAATTCGTTCGAGGTCACGTTTGAAAAGCATCGATCCAGACGGCTGTTAATTCCCGCTCTGTCTCCCCGGGTGTTTGGCGGTGAGAGGCTCCGCGCAGCCGTAGCTGGAGGGCAGCAGGCACCAAGCAGGGCGCGCGTGGAGCGGGCGCCTCTGCTCGTCCCCATGGGCCGCGTCCTGTCCCACGCGGCACCGGGAGGCTCTGGGTGGTGCTGGGGGCGCCTTGTCCCACGCGGGGCCCTCTCGGGTGCCCTTGGCCTGCTGCTCTGCTCGGCTGAAGGGAGGATCCGACCCACGCGTCATGGTTCAGCGGCCACCACTTTGGTCTGCGGGTCTTCTGGCGCTGATGGGAATTAACTGCTCGGATATAGCCCGGGACAGCCAGAGAGCTGGTAAAAGGGAACCGCGATGATTTAAAACTGTCAAAAAACAAAGAAATTCGGCCTAGCTGAAACCTGAGGTGCAGGAGCTGTGATACACGTTGGATGTTTTCTGCAGGTTGCAAGGCAGTGTTTTCCTTTGATGCCCTGGACCAAGTTGAGCAACAATAGTTCTTAAGTAATAGGATCTGTGCCGTTCCTTAAGGGCTGGTGGGAGCCTTTCCCTGCTGCAGAAGGGTGGGGAGGCAGAAATGTTGCAGCGTGGTGCTGACACTCTGGCCAGAAGCTGTCCTGTTTCACTTAGAAAGGCACTGCTGTTTCCCCTCCCTCTTTTTATTCTTTTTCTTTGGCATTCTCCATAGTTACTGGTTCCTGGTTTTGACTTGATTTTCTGCTCTCTAATACTTTGTTTCTCAGCTTGTAACTGTTGCCGTTGTTGTTAGCTTTTATTTTTTTCTATGTTGCCCTGAGGCAGGGCAGGGGTTGCCTGCCAGGGCAGCCCCTGCTGCAGCCACTGACATCCCCACGAAGCTTTTCCAGCTCCGCCGGGTGTAACGACCTCGATATTTGTGTCCTGTCCCCTACAATAGGACCCAAAGCGCCCATGTGCAGAGCCCCGCGAGAGGGGAACGTGGGCAGCTAGCGGAGGAAAGCGCCTTCTGTTCCCACGCTTCAACTCGTTCGAGGGCAGTTGCTAGATTAAAAAGGGCAAGTAAGTGAAAGGCCTGCCAAGGAAGCTGAGCGATCCAGGCTTGTGAGGAGAGGTCTGCAGGAATGTCCTGAGGAATTAAGGCAGGAGGTGCATGGAGCTGGCTTTCTGTACTTATTTTTGGTTTGCCTTTGTATGAATTCGTAAGCATACTCAGTTTGTAGAAGATCCTGTAGAAGAAAGCAAGCTTTGGTGCTTTTGAACATGTCAGTTCCTTCAATCAGCTCTATAAACTTGCAGTTATCTTTAGGTTTGGTTTTGTGTTTCCAAAATAGGATAGAGAACAGTCTTGTACAAGTCCTGTTCTGCTAATATTGCTAAAGTTGCCTCCTATTCATCTTAAGAGAATGGCAAAGCTGCTTTTATATGCATGAATTTAATTTTAATTGTGGTACTTTGTGTATTCGTAATATAATGGCTATGTACACTTGACATCTTTTATTTCTGAACTACAGAACCAGAGATTTTAATTTGTGTTGTAGACTTATAATTTTCTTTGGAAAATTGTAATAAAAATATACCCTTCACTTACTTGCCAAAAAAGTAAATTGTAGCTCAAATGTGAAATGCTTGGTGCCAGTCCTACTACCTAAATAGCACTCCTTTCATTTTTTTAGGAGCTTGTGATGTCATCAGCTGAAGCGAAAACAACTACCTCATGACCTGGCATGTAAGTGAAGGAGGATCTGATATTTTTAACCAAACGTGTGTGTTGGTGTTTACAATGTGAAAATTGAACCTATACACCCTCAACGTTCAGGTATCACCTTTTTAAATGAAAGCTTTTTGTATTTTAAAGGAGTATAAAGCCTTTTGTAGGAGAGGAAGTCATAAAAGAAGCTGTTAGCCGTGACATTCCAGCAGAAATGCTCACAGTGATTTTTGGTTACAGTTTGTCTTGATGTATCCTGTAGTGCCTGCAGGTTGTAGGCACTGAGGGACTAATTTTGTTTGTCACAGCGTTTACATGTGCTGCTACCACAGCTTCTTATTCGGTGCTTTCATTTGTGGGTGTGGGTTTTGTTTGTTGTGATGAATAAATATTGCTCACGGATACGCCTAGTAAAATCAAGACCTTCAGCAGTGTGCAAGGTTTGTGTTTTCTGACGTGTTCGGATACTTAGCAGCAAACTCCCTGTCACTTTCTGATGTTTCCAGCATCTCTTCTCCTTACGTAAGCAGAAACATTTCAGTCTTCTGCCAGACGCTTTCAGATGGTCTGTGCTTGCTTGTTTGCCTACTCTCTGCCTTCCTTTCGTGTGGTTTGAAGGCTGCAAGTGCAGTCATTGCTCTGGGGGGCTCGTGTCAGCTGCGAGCTGGGTGCCCCTCGTTAGTGCCACCCCTGCCCCTCGTTATGCTGCCTGGTCCAGGCTCTGCCGTGACCCCAGGCAGCCCCTCTGCGTCGCGTGTCCCTGATGTGGTTACAAACCCTCCTCCTGATGCAAGTCACACCGCCTTCTCTACAGTTGGGCTCGTGTGGAGGGTGGAGCTGAACGGAGCCCTCTGGCCGACTACCAAAGATTATAAGAAGTGGCCAAGGGAAGGCATGTGGTCAACTCAGTTTCAGGGTTTTTAGTTCAAAGCTTGCTTCTCTTCTGAGCTTTTTTTTTAACAGTGTTCCTGTTTTCTCATGTTGGATATTCTGGTTTTAGAGATCAGTTGTGCAGATTCCAGCTGCGCTGTGAACATCTAATGCTGTTGTATAGCATCCCAAGATCTCTGCAAATAAACCTTTGGCTTGACTACTCTTGTGCTGTCCCTTTGTCTTCATAGGGATAACCCTGAGCAGCTATTTTGATAGCTTTGGCAAAGACGGATAGCATCAGTCTCTCCCCTCTTAACCTATCCTGTACTGTTAGCAGAACTAAAATGGAACGTGTTTTGTCTTTGCAACTAGAAGAGTATGACTGAGTTCAAACATCTGTTTGTAAAGCCCGAACACAACAGTGGTCCGTCTGATTAGATATATGACTTTATTAGTCAAATTTATTCAAAATCATAATATTTTTCAAGTAATTTAAATAGTTTCTTAAGGGTTTATGTTTTCTAATTATTGAATCAACAGCATGGTGTTTGCAGTAGGTTTGGATTATTTCTCTGTAAGATGACAGCTAAAATAACTCTTAAGATATATGTTGTAGAAAGGTTTCAGATAACTACATAAGAAATCATAGGAGAACACTGTGCTATCCACACTTAGGAAGATGGAGATCCCATTCCATGAGGAAATGAAAGTGTTGAGGATCCTTACGCTTTGGATATAAAATGGTAAATGTAATTACTGAAGTTGTATCTCTGCAGAGTAAGAGCCTTGGAGCAAAATATGGAAGAATAAGTAATGCAATAAACCTTGGCATGTTTTTCTGTATTTAGTATTTACTTACTAATATGCCAGTTTCAAAAATGTCACGGGGTCAAATTCAGGGATGCTATAATTAAAGCTTTGTAAAAGTGTTAACTATCAAGCTGTTCTCTTCTGAATTTGGAAACTTTGAAAGATTGAGCTGTAAGAAATTCTGACAACCTATTTGTTTGCTGCTGTTCTTGTTTTTTAATCTCCTTTAAGCTGAACCTGCTATTCTTAATAATTCACAGCACATTCTCTGTAGTGTTGTCTTATGTCTTGCAGAAACTTGACTGAAACACCTGAAAAATAGATTAAAACTTTTGCTTGCCCACTATACATGTAGGCATAAAAACTGATATTCGCGTTAGATGCTACTGTGACTGTAGAAGGTGGGAATAGGTATGTTTAGGCACCTCTGCTGCTTTGTGGATTGCTAAAAAAAGATGCAGAAATGACATAGTATTAACAGAGGTTTCAAAAGTACTTGTTTTCCTCAAACGGTTTCCTAATAGCATCTCTAGAACCCACCAAGTATTTCGCCAGGGAATCTAATGATCGTTAGTGGTAGTTTTAAAACTAACATGTTTAGTATATAGAAGGCTTTCCTTCTCCTGGATTTGCTGTAAAAATAGTTTTCCAATACGGATGCACACTCCTTGTGCTGTCTGCTGCGGCCCTGTATGCCGGCTGTTCGATCTCTAGTGTGCAGGGTTCAGGGACTGGCATGTTACATTTAAGCACAGCTTGCTTTGTATTTCAACTACAAATAAGTGAAGAAATGAGAATGCGGTGGACAGGGAGGACTTCTGATGAGTAGTTCTCATGTGAGCTGCCTTAGTGAATCAGAGCAATCGCTGTCCTTGGTCGCGGGCACCTGGGGGAGGCGAGCGTTACCCAGCCGGGATGCGCTCGGTCCCTGTGAACTCTGGGCTGTGGGATTTCTGAGTGGAAGACTGACTGAGCCTCTCTTTGCTTGCTTCTCTTCAAGCCCTGTGCTCCTGAACCCCTCCAGCGTCTCACGTGTAGTGGTGAGTCTCCTGAATTTTGTGTAAAGTAATTTTTGTTTTTAATTATTTTCCTTCATTTCATAGCTTTGTGCTTCTCTGTTCTTTTGAGCTATGGGTAACAGTGAGTGGTCCCTTCACCACGTTTGCCACTCTGTACCACTTGTAGTAGATCTTGGGAACGTAAATGGCATAGAAAAAGAAAGCAGACAAGCTTGTGTCAGTGCCCTGCACTGCTCTTGGGGCCTTGCCAGAAGAACGGCTCTTTTGTATCGACGTACGCTG
Source organism: Eudromia elegans (assembly GCA_003342815.1). Lineage (NCBI taxonomy): Eukaryota > Metazoa > Chordata > Aves > Tinamiformes > Tinamidae > Eudromia > Eudromia elegans. The sequence continues at coordinate 2,973,375 of PTEX01000025.1, read as the reverse complement.
ATTTGAGATTCTCTCTCCATAGAGCAGCCTCTGCTGCATCCAGTTTGGGAATGCTCCCAAAAATGGAAGCCTGTTTTTACAGGCATTTAGTGCATGTGTTTATTTTCTTCTGAGACCTTTCCAAAGTGTCCCGCGGGTGCTGTGGTGGGGCTGTGCATGTGTTGACTTGGAGCCGTTATCGGCACTGGCGGATGCTGCTCCTGGACCCGAACTTCATCGTGGATGTCCAGGCACCTTTGGGTCACCTCGCTGGGTGACACACAGTTGAAGAGGCCTCTTGAAAGACCTTATTCTGCCGAGGCCCGAATGCAGATTCAGATGAGCTTTCCTTTAAGGTTCTGGCTGCCCCCTTCCCTGCAACTGCTTAGAGCAAGAACCTCCAGAGAAGAGAGTTCTTTATAGCTGTTAAAAGCCTCCCCAGACAACTGAAATTTGATATATGTTAAATGTATTGCCTATGCAGGTTTAAATGTGAATCTGCTAGGCCAGTTGGGAACTCTGATTTTGATTTTGTTTGTTTGTTTGTTTTTCTTCCATTTTGCAGATGTATTTTTTAGTTGTAACTTCTATTTTTTTTTTCACCCAGTTTCTCAGCATAGATCTTGTTATTGCTAGTTTTGGGTTGGGATTCAGATGCAGCAGCTGCAGCGTTGCTTGTGGCCTCTTACCTATGAAAAAACCCGTGTTGAAACACCTCCCAACACGGATGTCTTATAGGCACAGCCATTCATGGCACTGCAGGAGTGGGCACTGGATGAAGGGAGCTCCTCTGGAGTCAGATTCAGCATCTCAGCTGAGTCTGCGGCTTAGGAGGGTCAGCTGCAGTAGCTCTTCATCCTCGCAGCATGGAAAGTTGGTGGGGTTTTTGTTAGTTTTTGTTTTACTTTCCAACTCTACGTATCCCATACCAGTGCTGTTTGTGATCCACCCCATGAAGCAGATGGCACCTTTCCAGTGCCAAAACAAAAAAATCTCCACACACTCACTCGTCTTTAGGACAGGTCGAGTGGGATGTGCTTTCCTCTAGGTGCCGCAGAAGGATGATGGTGGTCTGGTGTTACTCATTTAAATCTTGTTGATTTAGTCCACAGGGAGAAGGTGGAACTAACACAAATGGAGAAGAGGTAACGGTCACTCCTGATCAGTGCGACCCTTCATTCAAAATGTGTACAAGTCCTGGCCTAAAGGTGTCAACTGAATGACGAGTTGAACCCTGCATGGTCCTTCAGAGCTATCTCCTTGCTGCCCTGGAGGTGTGGTGTTCTTGAGCAGCTCTGATCACCCCCTGGTCCTTGTGGCAGGGCAGTGTTAGTTCCAGTAGTCTATTTAACTACTACTGTTTAACCACTGTTTAATACTCCTATATAAGTTACATAAATCTGATTTAATCCTGGTGACAGAGCCCTGGAAGAGACTGCCCAGAGAGGTTGTGGAGTCTCCTCCTCTGGAGATCTTCGAAACCTGCCTGGATGCCACCCTGTGCCCCGTGCTCTAGGGGTCCCTGCTGGAGCAGGGGGTTGGACTAGGTGATTTCTAGAGGTCCCTTCCAACCTTAACCATTCTGGAATTCTGTGATTCTAAATCTGTCAGACTTTAGCGTCTTGTACAATTTTACATCAAGACACCTTGAGACTGTACCACATGTATTCATGTTTTTTTTATGCGACGATTCTTTCAGTTCACTGTTTGTTTGTTTTCAAATTTGTAAATGAAAACCATTTCTTGTTAGATAAGGGAATAAAATTACCAGGGTAATGTTTCCTAGTAGTAATCTTTGTTTCTACCCTGCTTTGAGTAGAATATTAAGATATAAGGTGATGTTTCCTGCTTTTTGCAGTGCTTTAGATTTTGCTAACGATGCAAAGCTTCACCAAGACGGTGCTTAGGCTCTTCAGAGCATTATAGGGGCCTGAGTGAGGGGCTCCCTGTGGACATGTGAGCTCCAGAGGCATCTGAGAGGCATTTTGGTGCCCACTTAACACGAGCTCGTCGGCAGGGTGGATGGGGTAAGGATCGCGGGGCAGCGCAGGGGTGCTGCGGCTGGCCAAGCCCCGAGGCAGAACGCGGTGCTCGATGCTGTGCGTTTTTCCACTCGCCCCTTGGGTCGGTGCCTGCGGCTGCTCCCGGTCCTCGGTGGTGTGCGTTGAGCGGAGCCGTCCCGCGGGGCGCAGGCGGCCGTGCGCGCGTGGCGGGCACCGCACGGGCTTGCGGCTCTTGTCCCTCTTGTCCCTCCCTGGGTGCCCTGGCGCTAACGTCACACCACAGCTTTCTTCTCCATGAGGCACATAACAAGTAATGAGTAACTGCGTTCCCCGGCGGGGGTGAATCCCCAGAGCCGGGAGAGCGGCCTTGCCGTGAGGCCCCGCGCTGCGGCTGCTCGCGCACGCGGAGCTGTGTGCCGGCTGGTCCCTTCCGCGGGCACTTCTCCTGCCGGGATCAATCAGCTGCGGCGGGTGGGGTTGGAGCAGCTTTGGAGGCTGCGCTCAGAAAGCAGCAGCCAGAGCCACTTCCCTCCGGCACCCACTCCTTCTCGCTGGCCGCCCAGCAGAGCGTGGGCTCCGTGGGGCGAGCCTGGCGTGCGCCTGTGCCAGCCAGGACAAACCGCGGGCTGCCTCCTTGCTCGGTGCAACGGAGGCAGCTGTGCAGACTGCAGCTGAGGCCTCTCAGCCATGCGTTTGTTGCCAAGAACTTGCTGCCCGTTTTGCTGCGTTTGGGGCCCTCCTGGTGCCTCTCCGCGCTGCCGCAGCGGCGCAGGGAGCAGCGTCGAGCGAGCCGAGGTGCCCAGGGTGATGTTGCCATTTCCCTGGGTCATCCCACACTGGCAGCTGCTCTGCCCGGAGCGCTCTGGGGGCCGAGCGCTGTGTCGGGAGCGGGTGCCCCCCTGGGCACCGGGCAGGGCTGCCGGGCGTGGGGGCCAAGGCTGCCCAGGGTGCCGGCAGCTTCAGGGAGAAATGTGTTTGTTCTTTAGTTAAAATCGGGCTCAAAATCATATCCAAATGATATTTTTGGATTTTTTTTTTTGTCTAAACCCCTACTGATGATCTAGGAAGGAAAAAAAACAAAAATTCTGTTTTTAAATGTTCGATGCTGAAACAATATTCAGTTCAATACTTTTCAATATTGAAAAGGAAAATGGAAAAGAGTGTATTTTTGTATATTTGCCTGACTTTATATGATTTTTAACTTCTGTTCGCGTTAATATCATTCTCAGGATGTTGATGCTGTGGCTGTGACAATGGCTGCATTTTGCGGGCAAGGATATTTTGCCATCAGGCTGGCCCACCTGCCTGGCTTGCACACAGGCCAACGGGTGCAGTTTTGCTTAGGCTAAAATAAGACTGTTCTCCTTTCATTTCCTTGTGTCACAAAAATGAGCCGGGAGAATATGATTTAATTCTTTCTCTAGTCTCTTGGAGAGTTTCCCTTAAGGTAATCTTGAAATAACTATTTGTGTTGCTAGTAACCCGGTCTTCCAAGAGTGATTTTTGATTTTCAAAACCCTGTTTGGCATGAGGAGATTAAACTGAAGTGCTCTGATGCAGATAGCTCCCCTCTGCCCTTGCAGCAGCTAACGGCATTTACACAGTACCAGAAATGAAAAGCTGCGCTTTGTTTTCAGCATAGGTAGGAAAGACAGCTGTACTTGGGACATACTGTATTTTATTTTATCTTCAGAGCATATTATAAATGTAAAGTAAGATCACTTACCCGCTCTTAATACTTACAAAGCAAAATGACGGGCGTTAAGTGCTTTGCGCTAGACTCGGTGATGAATCATCCTCTGGAAGGGCACTCTGAATGATTTCAGGGTTCCCTTTTGGCCTGTAATCTATAAATTGATGCAGATGGGAATTATATTTGGGGTTTCTTAAGCCTAGGTTTATGATCTATTAGCTGATTTAAATTCAGAATTTAACTATTTCAGGGGATCGGTCAAGATGGAAGACAGTATTTTGCATGTGTTTTTCTCTTATTTTGGAATCTACAGTATCCTTCTGGCAGTTGCCAGAACTTGAGACTATTTCTTGTCTTGAGCTTGAGACTATTTCTAGTTGCTGTACCGCATTTAATTCATACCCATGGTATTAGCCAGATCCTCACAATATCCATTTCTTTGCTAGTAGAGTTACTTACCTAGTGGCAAAGGAATTGGCTATTGCTACTCCTGCTCCCGCTAGAAAGGGGCATATTCCTCCTTTTTGTTGAATTAGATTTTGTTAGTCAAATTCGCCTGTGAAAACAGTTTTATCTTGTGCTAGGTGCCGTACAGTCTTTCAGGAGTAGTTCCAGAGGATTTTATCAAGGGATTAGGAGAGTAGCATGTTGCTCTAGCATGAGGTTTGTAGTTTTAGTAGGGGTAGGCTGCCTGCCTTCCAAACGGCACTTCGAAGTGAAATAAAGGAACAAAGTTACTCCTTCCTGAAGTGTTCTTTTTTTTTCTTTTTTCCTCTGAATTGTTTAACCTTTCAAACCTTTTTTAATGCAGCAAATACAGCTAATCCAAGTTTTGAGTGGACATTTTTCATGGTGTATATAGCCCTTTTGTGAGACTGAATAGGATATTAAAAAATAAAATAAAAAACCCAAACATGAGTGATTTCTCTTCCTCTGGTTACTTGAAAGGTTGCATTAATGCTACTCGTATTTCGTAATTTCCCTGGCAGTTGACTATGAAATTTGACCTATTTAAATGGTTTTACTGTACTAGATTTCCTGGAGACCTTTCAAGATAATTTGCTTTCTAATCTAAATTTAACAGTTACATAAACCACATTTTGGAGACTTGGAAATTTCTACCTACTGCCTCTGCTTTTTTTTTATATACTTTTACAGTATGTCTTGTCTAAGTACAGAACTTTAATCTGAGATTTGCGTTGAGTTTGTCATTTGGTTTATATACATAGATGCTGTTTTTCCTTTTAATAAGATAAAGTGGGTTGTTTTCTGTCCCACTTAAAAGTTTCCTTGGTACTGGGGGCAGTTCCATTTTTGTCAATCTATTTTAAAATTTGAGGAAATAACTTCTCATAGGTCTAGAATACATATACGAGTTACAGTTCCTTGATTTTCTTGCTTACCTTTTCGTTCTCTGTAGGTCTTAGCAGATGTTGATTGTTTTATCTATATGTTAACCTTTCTTTCAACAAATGAAGCCAGGAAGGAGAGGACTGTTATTCCTATGAGGAATAACAGGTTTTCAGGAATCTTGGCTGCGTTTAAGGATTCATTTTGTGCATTTGTCGCTGACGTCTCGCCTAACACAAAAGCCTTTGAGATTCATCATCCTTCTGCCTGCTAACTTTGCTACTGATAAACTATTCTGGGAGGTTTATTTTAACACCAGAATAAGTTCTTAATGGTAAATTTACTTGGTAAATTCAGTTTAAGCTGAAGCAAATTGAAAAGCAAAGTGTGTTTGTCACTGTTGTTCCTACAGGGTGTTGAAACCTGTGTGCTTTGAACAAGACTTTGAAATTGTTAATTGTCTGCAGCTTACAGCTATTGCTTGGCTGATGTGTTTGAGCAGTGTGTGGTAACTGGTTCTTCAGAGTGGGAAGTGTCTTAGTAAACGAGTGGAACTTTTTTCCTTTTTTAGGCGGGAGGGGGTAGAAGCAAGTGGGTATTTCTTGTGAAGACACTGGGATTAACTTAGTGCTGACACTTGCAAAGAAGCAAAAAGAAAAAAAGCAAATGTAGCCTGGGAATTGTTAATTATAAAAACATCTCTCCTATATTTAGGAGAGATGTAGAAGCATCAATACTACCCTTTTAAACCGCTTCTTGTGTATGCTGTCAGATGCGCTGGTTACGTGCAGGAGAAGGAGGCTGCTCAGTTTAAATCCCTGCCAGCAGAGTTGCAGGTTGGCTTATACCCCGCTAAGCCTGAGCGTGGAGCGCTCAGCACGAGCTTTGGCTTCACATGAGCAGCTTTGGGAAGCACTGGGAATGCTGGCAGTGCGGCAGTGCTGCCTTGCTGGAGGAGAACCCGACTTCCAGAGGTTGTCTGTGATTGAGCACCCAAAGGGCATAAGACACTTGTCTGGGCAGTCAAGCGTCCCCCTGTTGCCAGCACGCTGATATTTTTAAAATGTGACTTCTGTATTTGGTTTCCATGTAAAAGGTCCTTGAAGTTGAGCACCTTCATGTTAGGTCTTTGGGAGAATTTGTTGATGTTGTCGTACAAGTGATTCATCATCTCCTGGTCCCTCCGTTAATAGTGTTATGACCGCGTGTGTTATGTTCTAGTGTTTGGTGGTCGTTTCAGAGGTGATCTGTACTTGACCATGAGGTGAGAATCCATGTTTTGAATCCATAGCCCTACTTACCTCTGAGTAACCTGAATCATAATTTGGTGATTGAGAAATGAAACTTTTTTTTTTATCGACTTGACTCCTTTGCTGTATGAACAGGATTAAGCTTTAAGGTACTTTACACTTTTTTTTTTTTTCCTTGAGTACTGGACTTACTGTAAAGCTAAAAGGCTAAATTTAAATTTAACAGAACAAAAATTAAACATGCAAATTTGCAAAACACCTGAATGAAGATAAAGGATTGGAAAATGTGTGATGTTTTTAATCTTCAATAGAAGGCAATTCCATCAAGTATCTCATGACAGCTCATTTCTTCTTGTCTCATCTCTTTGATCTCTTTTTTTTTAATAGCATTTATTTGAGATCCCTTTCTAAAGTTATTTTTGAACTCCTCTGTGGAGGGAAAGTATTTCTTGTTTAATATGAAAAATCTTGAAATATTTTTTCATTTTATGGGTAAAAATAATATTTTGGATTGCGTTAGGGTTATCAAGTGCCGTTCATTATTGCCAATACACTGAGGAAAGGACACTAGTAATCTCATGAACATTGAATTTGTTATATCCTCTGGAGTTCTTGCATTCACTTTCGATGCATTTCTTTGAAAAAAGTAGCTCTTTTTTGTTTTTAAGGACTTATTGTCACCGTAGTTTTCAGGGTGTAAGGACAGAAAAGAAAAACTCTAGAATATTTGAGAGATTCTACCCACCTATGACTCGTTTGGGTTCTGCTTGCCTAGTTTGAGTTTACTACACCAATGAATGGAGGAAATTGTCCGTATTTCTACCCTTACTCGTTGAATTGTGCTGAGTTTCCCCCAGCTGCTTCAGTTCTTTGCAAGCAGAGGGGTAAGTATGTAAGCTTAGGTGAGTTAAGAGTAGCTATTGAAGCCAGGGTTCCTGGCAGCCTTGCTCTGCTCCTGACCCCGACGCCTGGACCCCGCTGGCACCATTGCCCGAAGGCTCCGGGCTCGCTGCAGAGCAGCTTTGCATCCGGCCTCCCATGTACTTGCTTTCTTAACTGAGCCCCTGCAGGTGGTTCAGCTTTTTGTGGACACGGATAAAGTTCCCGTCTCGCAGTTGCTTTGGCATCCTTCTGCAGCAGCTTGGGAGCAGAGGTCCCATCTAAAGAGGCCTCTCGGATGAGAGCTAATGCCTCGGAGTGGGAGTGTGTGTGCTTGTGACAGGGGCAGACACGTGCTTGCATCCCGGCTGACTTGTGAGGAGCGCATGAGGGGTGGCGGGTTGGCCGTTCCTGCAAACTGTTGCTCAGCAGTGCAGATTGCGTTTAATCCCCTGTGAGCTACAACCTGTTTGGCAGTCTCGGTGTATAAGCTTGCAGAAGTGTGTCATAAAGGAAGTCCTCTCCTGTTAAAAACATAAGCAAAGTTGCCTTTCAGGATGTTCCTATTAGAACCATGCGAAGACTTTCACTCCTATATCATGTAGGGACATGTCGTAGCATGTTGATCATTTTAATAACCTGTCTTCCTGAACGCAGCACTCGCGTGATTTGTGGCAGCTCTGCGGGTATTTATTCATGGCACTTGTGGTTGCTATTGCTGCAAAAAGCAGGCTGGGGTCCAGGATGGGGTTATTAACCTGGGTGACTGTTCCTTCAGCTCCTGTCTGCTGTAGTGGGAGTGTAAATTTCTCTTCTGAGCTGATGCAAATTTACTTCCAAAGTATAATTTTAAAATATTTTTTACTGTAGAGTTGTTGCCAGAAGTATATTTCCTTTTCTTGTATTTTTTTTAAAGCTGTTACACTTGCCATTTTTATGTAAGTGATCTGTAAAGTGGCCATTCCCCTTCTAGATTTCCTCATTGCAGAGGCAGAAATCCAGGCTTCTTGGATGGTCCTTTCTGTGGTTGCATCTCCTAACCTGCAGTTTAAACCAATTTTAATTGAATGTTCATGTTGTAGTTTTTGGATAGCCCTATCCTTAATGCAGAGCGAAAAGGTTTTATTGCTACATGTTTTTATAGATTTACGAAAGATGAGAGGCGCCTGCCTCAAGCTTTCAACATCTTTTAACAGCTGCTCAGAAATTCATCTGAACCGAAAACCCCTAAAACACACAGAACGAGCAATGAGCACTTGTGAAGATGTGGGATGCTGCTCTAGGAACACGTTTTCAGCCTCTCCCAGGCTTTCAGAGCTGAGGGCTGCTGGCCAGGAGGAGTTACCGGTGGTGCAGCCTGCTCCTCCTTGGGGAGAGTTGTGACCTTCAGGGCCGTCTCCTCCCTCACTCACCACCCAGTGCTTATCTGGAAGCCTGGGACCTCCCAAACATCTTTTCAAAAGAGAAGCCCATCTGGCTCCAGTACTTGCTACCCGTCCCTCTGCTTTGCTGAAGAGGGTTATTGAAATTTCTTGACCTGACCGGTGCCTGTGCAAGCCAGGTTGAGTTGCTAGACAGAAGAACCTTTTCATGTCCTATCCTGTTCTCCCACCTGCCCACCAAGGTCAAATATCCAAACTCATAAGATTTATTTTCTTTTTATATATACATATAATGGTTGAAATTATATACATAATTTCCTTCTCAGCTTCCAGGAGTGTGGGGTTGTGTTTGTTTTTGAAATATTTAAATTCAGTAAGCTCAAGCTCTTACATGGAAAAGGGCACTGGAAATTTCCAGTAAATTAAGCAATTCTTCTGCAACTGATTCCATGGCAATCTCTCTAGAGCCTTCTGGTGAACTTTTCTTATCTGGAAATGCTGTTTATCCCACGGGCTTTGGCTAATCTCAAGACAGATTGTACAGTAACCAACATGGGGAACTGGTTATCAAATGGATATTTAGCTTTTTTTTTTAATAGAATGTATTTCTATTTTCTTTAAGAAGTGGACAAGCCAGCAGTTCTGCTGCTGCAGATCTTTCTGGCAGTGAAGTTGTAGCCTCCTTGTGCCTATTTTCTTCTCCAAAATATTGAATTGTTCCTGATCTTCCAGGATTTTTTTTTTTGAGTTATTTAGTGCTTTGCACATCTCATTGATTGAGAAGACAGGGACAGTTTTCTTTTCATACTAGTTTGTGAGCTGTTACTGGTTCTTACTTAGCACATGTAATGCTGTTGCTCTGAACAGCAGGACTTAGGAGACAGCGTATGGGTTTCTGTGGGCGCTTGTTTAGAATATGTAGGTGAGTTCTCTGTTTTAAGTGATGGTGCAGAATTTTCTTCTTCACCATTCTCGATATGTCATGAACATTTACAAGTAGCTTTTGAAAAGCCCAATACTTAGTTGTGAAGTTCCCTTGGAACTGCAGGGCTGCTTCTCGCTGCTGCCGTCCATCTCTTCTTCCCTCGCTGTTGGAGCTGTGTTTCCTTGTGGACTAAGCTGTAACCAGGTGACATTGATGGAACTGGTTTACTTTTCCTCTTCCCCCCTTCTCGTTTCTGAGAATCTGCCTTTGGCTTCACATGGACACCCTTTCCAAAGGCAAGTTGCCTTTCTTGGTGCAGGCGTCGTGGTGCAGCCCTCGCGCCCCTGGCTTCTGCCAGGGATCTTCTGAAGGGATGCGACGTTGCCGCCATGCCACCTCCTCACGGCTGAAGGGATGAGGCGATGCCGCCATGCCACCTCCTCACGGCTGAAGGGATAGGGCGTTTTTGCCATGGCACCACATTGGGGCTGAAGGGATGGGACGGTGCTGCCATGGCACCTTGTCATGGCTAGAGGGATCCAGCGTCGCCACCGCGGCACCATGTTGGGGCTGAAGGGATGCGGTGTCACCTCGCGTCTCCACAGGGAGCAGAGCCGAGCACCAGGAGCGGGCGGGCGGGTTGTGCCCCTTGTGAAAGACACAAAGCCAACTCGTCAGAGGGCGCAGATTTTGGGGGGCCCCGTGCAATGGGAGCGTGGTCTCGGAGCGTCCTGCAGACACAACACGGTGGCCAAGCTCAGAGTACGTGTGCATCTCAGTACTGCCGCTGCCTTTGGGGTGACGAGGCTGCAGGGAGGCCTCAGTTTTGTTGGTCTATTTGCTTTTGTCCTCCCTTCCTTAGAATGGTTGCATCATTTTTTTTTTTTTTTTCCCTTTCTCCTCAGGATGCGTCAGGATGAAACGCCACAGGCATCTGAGCACCAGTGACAGTTCAGACAATGAGAGTGAGTAATACGGACGAGTGTTTCTTTGGTCTATCACCCCCTTGTGGTTTCCTTCTGTGGTTTGAGGGCAAACTGTTTCACCTCTATAATTACAAAAAATGTTTCTTGCTTGATTTCCTTCTCTTCTTGAAGCCTTTGGTGTTCTGAGTGCTTGTACTGGGGGAGAATGAAGCTGAAAATTGTATAAATTTGATGTAGGATTTTGAGTCTGTGCAGTTTTAGTAGAAATCCGTGTGTCTAAGGTTTGGGGGAGGAAAATGTGTCGTTTTGAAAAAAATTCACAGTGGAAGTTTTCAAAAGCCAGGGTTATTTTGTCCTGTGCAGAACCTCAACTTCAACATTTCCGGAGGTGAAAGCTGTTTGAGCATGCGTTTCTTGAGGTGTCTTGTGTTGGTTCCTGATCTTTTCAACGTCAATCTGTTACACACGTCAGTAAAGTTATATTTTAAAATTTCCTTGGCACACATCTGTCTGAGGTTGTACCTTTTCACTTCAGCAGTATGAAACTATGTGGCAGGATCAGCCCTTTTTCTAAGTTTGTGCCCATTGAATAATTCTGTTCCTAATGGCAATTCATTCTCACCTTTTTTGGAAGTCTTCAATGTATCATGTACAAAACTAGCATTTTGCCCAGAAATGTCTAGACATGACGCTCTACTTTTTTTTTTTTTTTGCATATCTTTTCAGCATACTTAGATATCCTTCCTTTTGTTTGTTTATCCAAACTTGTAGGCTTTCTGTCCTCAGTTTTGCTTCTCCTCCTTCTATTTTTTGCTAGATAGGAAATGGAGGAAAGTGGTTTGTGTGCTTATTTCTGTTTATTCACACTTGTATCACGCAGAGCAAAATGCACCTCTAAAATCAGGTTTTACGAAGAACAAGTGGAACAGGAGGAACTGTAATCAAGCCTACGGACTGCATAGGAGTTTTTTGCCCACGTCTTGTCAAGAATTATGATAATTCAAGAGACTGGAGCGTCTTGTGTTTTAATGAGCAATTAAATGATTTGAAATGAGTTGTAATATGATTTTGCTTTGGTTTTTTTTAACAGGTCCTTCCACTTCCTTTTCTTCTTGCGCTAAATATAGAAGCAAGTCAAAAACACCAGCAAATGAACAAAAGAAACCTGCCGAGGTAGGAATCGGGGTTAAGGATTGGTTGCTGTGGTGGGTCCCTTTATTGTGTGGCTTTCATGTGTCAAGGCCTTGAAATAGTGAGCATTGGACTAGTGCCACTGAGGCCTTCTGTTGCTTGTCAGTTCTGCAATGATTCGATTTCTTCCCTCTATGCAAGTAGCGCAGGACTCATGGTTGATGTCCCAAAGTGACTGATGGGATTACAAACTGTAGCATGCGCTGTTTTCTTCCCTCGAAGTTAGTTGTGTGTTGAAACTGGAAAAACTGAGGTGGTCTTGCAAGTTGAGAGCGTGTGAAAGCAAAAGGGGTTGTGTGTACATGGGAAGGATGCCTGCCTTTTGCTTTAGGATAAAATTGTGGGATGCTTCAGTTTGCAGGATAGCTGTGAGCAATGCTTACTCATCTTTGTCGTTTTCTTCACACTTATGTGTTGTTACTTTCAGTAAAGCTGTTGCTTTGCCAGCCTGACGTGTTAGGACCATTCTGTGCATATGCCTGTTACCACTTTCGTTGGATTTATATACCCTAATTGAGTTGTTCTCCTTTGGGGATTTACATATGTTTCTGTGTTCAAATCCATTCCCTGGTAGCCCTTTTCTGGTGGGATTTATTGGCTACTTCCTCCATACCTGATGCTTGCTTCTTATGAGCTGAAGTCAAAAAAATAACTGCAAATGGAAGATATGTTTCATGCAGTTAATTCCCCTGTCCTATCATATTCCCTCTAAATGAATCCTTCGATATGTTGGTGTGGCTGTTGATGCCTGATGCAATTTAAAAAAAAAAAAAAGGAAAAAAAGATTACAAAAAATACTTTGTTTCTGTACAATTTAATGCAGAGACTTATGGCCTAGAAGCAATTTTCTGTACCATACCAAATGATAGCTTTTTAGCTGCTTGAATATTACTGTGGGAGATTGCATAAACATAGAGATTACATTCATATAACGAGAGCTGTTCAGCAAGCTTACCTCATGCTCCTAAATGCTGCTTACTAGATGAATTTAGTTTGGTAAGAACAAGGTAAATATTATAGAAAATAGTGTTTCCTTGGAAGTTTATTTCTTAACATAAGCTGGTTAAAGAAAATGCACCAATTTGCTTCTTTAAAAAAAGAATCTTGCCTGAATATTTCAATAAAAACAAGCTTGGCCATAAAGCTGTATAATGCTTTATTTGCAGCCATTGAGAAGGTTAAGAAAAGCCTGCTATTTTTGCCTTCAAAGTGTTGGTCTTCATTCAGAACCAGAATCCTCGTTCTTAAAAGCCACTGTCTGCCCTTGGAGCCTTGCAGTGGTCGCTCCCAGAATCATTATGGTTGGAAAAGACCTTCCAGATCGCGGAGTCCAACCGTAAACAAGCAGAGCGGAGGGGCACGGAAGCAGATATGGGGCCGGGCGCACTGCCCGTGGCCGCGATGCCCCTCGGTGCCGTCGCTCCTCCCTGCCGGCTCCCCGACTTCCCTCTCACAGCCCTTCCTCTTAAGGGCCGTCCTGCTCCCGCGCTCTGCCTCCGCTCCACGCGGCCTCTCCGTGTGCGTGCCCCAACATGGGAGGAGTAATTATGAAGGTGCATCCCGTGTGTGCCCCATTCCTGTTTACGTACCTTCTAGGAATTAAAATGAGCGGTGTTTTCAGTCCTGTGATCGTCTTTGCTACCTGTTCCAGGATAAAAACCTCGAGCCCTTTAATGTTTGAAAATATGAAAATTTGTCCAGCAACAGCTGGAATGTATGCTCTGAATTTAAAGGAGTGTTTTGTAACTTCCTCATTCCAGCAGTGTTACCAACTTTTGAAATACTTTCACTCCCATAGTGTTTCATGGATTTTCTCTTAAGCCAAAAAAAAAAGAGGGGAAGAGGGTGAGGGGAGCAGCTTTGAATAAATTTTGAACCTTAGAATGTTTCGTCCTCTGGAAGAATGCCCTATATGTTCTTAAAACAATATTTTTGTTTTTTTTAAAAAAGGGGGAAAATCCACAAACTTGAAGCCCTGCAGGGAAGGGAGGGTGGGGTGACGGTAATAATCCATACCCTCTGTGTGCAAGATTCTTGGATATCTTTCCAGCTTTTCTTTTCCTCTGTTAGACACAAACACTCTTTGCAACCTCTAGAAAAGCATCTGCTGGGCAGGGCATCACTTGAAACGCGTTGTCAGCAGAGCATCAAAATTTATTATTTATGCACAGACTGCTGATGAGAGTGTGAAGCAGAGACTGGGGAAAGACTCCGTCACCCTCTAAAAACATGTTGTTATAATGGTGCAAAATTATAGTAGTAGTTGATGTTGAATAGCTGCTTCATAGAAACTTACAATTCCAGGCCAACAGCATCCATTTTAGCAAGGAATCCTTTTGGCAAGCGGGCACTGGTCTCCTTTCCCTCACCTCTGCTTGCCAGGCAGCAGGCTATTTCTTGAGCTAGTGATGCAGAAAATCCAAAAGGTCAAAGCTATAAATAGCTCTTTGGGAATAGTTTTGCTCATGGTCCTCACACATTAATTTGTCTTTCATGCAAGTAAGCCTGATTTTCTCAATTAAATTGCATATGGACACTTAGGCTTTTCTGAACTTCCTCAGCCATCTACGGTCCAAGTATTCTTGCGTACCCGAGTTTTCTTTCCAAATAAAACTTTTTTTTGTACTGTGACCAACAAACAAGGTACTGTATTTGCCAGCTGCCTCGCAGGACTTGTCAGTATGTGCTGTGCTCTCCCGTGGCAGCGTGTGGAAAAGGGAGAGGAGCTGCAATTGTGGGTGGCTCTACCCCGGATTAGGTTTGATTTGTTTCAGAGTCAAGGTGGGCGCGTGGATGACTTCTGTGGAGCCGAGTGATTTAGCGTTTGGGGGTAAATGTTCGTGCCCGTTCCCAGGGCCTGATTTACCAAGTTCCTACAGGAATGCAAAGGCAGCGTTACTGAGTCAGACCTGGGGCCTGTTTATCACTCCTTGGAGCGCGGGAGGAGGATGGGGTGAGCGTGTAATGGTGCTTCCTCAGAGTACAGGGTTTCCCTAGGTCATTTTAGAGGCCTGGCTCTGGCACTCTGGGTGCTCTGCTTTTGGGTGCTAATGCACCACAAGGGGCAACGTCAAGAATCTGTTACCTCATTAGCTTTAGCATTTACTTTGAATAGCTAAACAGTATTAAAATTACAGGCACACCAGTGGTATAAAGCTTTTGTATAGTACAAAAGCCTTGTGAAGGTGTGGGCAACAAGCTTTGCAGTGTTGCCCCTTATGGACTTAAATGGAGATGAGAGTCGTGCTGACCTAAACGTTAGTGTGTGTGGGAGTAGTAGGGAAGGAGGCATTTGGATGTCTGGCTCAGCATGAACCCTGTACTTTGCAGTTTCCTATCTGTGGAATTTGCAGCAGAAAATTATGTAGAATAGTTGGAATCCTCTTTGCAGGAAGATATTAGCTGAACTTTCCTAAATGACTCTGTTCCCTCAGGTTTGTGGGGGCATAAAAGAGTGCAGAAATTTATGTGATATTCAAGCTCATGTGTATTTTTTTTGTATGCCCTTGTTTCTGTTTACATCTGTAAAAGAGTTAAGTTAGGATTGTGCTTTAAAAAAAAAAAATCCATGTAGTCCATGTAAGATGGCAGTATTTTACTTGTCTTTGCAAACTGGGTTTTGAATCCCTCCGCAGCAATCTCGGCTTCTATCCCATATTGCAGCTGTGTTTTCATGTGAACCACAACTGGTTTTCCCCAAGTAAAAGGTCTGCTTTCATTACTCGGGTATGTGAAACTTTTATTTTTTACAGGTGCTTGACTGCTGCACACATTATAGGCCTTGGTCCTGGGGAGCACCTTGTAGCACTGGGCTCCTCGTCCCAGAGAATCGGCTCCTTCTGTGGTTCAAAAGGGGTACTCAGAGGATGAATGGGCAATGTGACTGACGCTGCTTTATAGATACCCAGCTCAGCTGCATCGACTTGCCCATCTGTATGGGCTTCTCAAGCCCTCTGGCAAACTTGCCTTGATGTGTTTTAAAAAGCAGCTGCCTTTTTTGCCTGCACAGGTTAGTTGATGCAAGAATTCACACTGCTTTATAAAAAGTAGAAGTGCGAGCGCACTAGTTACTTATTTTGCCTTTGAGATACTATTTCCAAAAGGCTGTTTGAACTCTCTAGCAAGAGGCAAGAGGAATGTGGGGAGGCACGGAAAAAGTGTTTCACCTCAGGAATTGCATGAGCAAGCATAGGAGCAAAGTATTCCTGGTAGGAAAAGGGCCAACCGAGAGCTTTGATGGTGCCTGTCCTCACAGGAGAGGAACTGGGCAGGCAGGATGTGCGAGGAAGCCACGAGGCTGGGAGTCTGGAGCATCGTGGCGTTGCACCGTGCAGCTCCTCTGCCACAGGAAGCTGATGAGACTGGGAGCTAAGCAAGATTTGAAAAGGAACCAGGCTGATGATGATAAGTGCAGGTTTTTCTAACGATCTGCGTAAGTAACAGGCCCTAAAAATAAACTGTTAGGATTATATCCCCAAATCTAAAGCTTAGTGCTGATTAGCAACCAGGATGAAACTTAGTGAGTTCTCAGTTCTCTACAAGTCTGACATGTTCCTCTGGCTCAGAGATGTGATATTAGGTGGAGCTGGTTTCCTGGCATTTCCTGGCATTGCAGAGGGGGCCAAGGAAGATCCGTGGACACTCTGGAGACAAGTAAAATATTTTGTTTGAGACCTAAATGATCTGTAAAAATAATTTGGGAGTTCTTAAAAAACAGAATAAAGTGGGAGTTCGTAGATGAGGATTTGCTGCAAGATGTGTCCACATTATTTTGATGTTTGCTTTGAAGAGTGCAAACTTAACCTTAAATTTTTAAACATCAGCTTTTCAGTCTAGCCAGTGTGTGCACCTGGAACTAGAATTTCCATTTTCTTTTTTTTTTCCATTTATTTTACTTTTTTTGTTCTAATAAAAACTGCCTTGAGACTCCAGACTGCTTTATATGAGGCACCTTAATTAGAAGCTTCATGCCCAGCTTGCAGTGCCTCAGTGGAAAGGTTCTGCCTTTTCTATTTCATGCCCGCCACATTTTGCAAAGTTGTGTCCCTTCAAGCTTCATCCATAAGTGTTTGGCACATGAAATTTCATAGCTGGCCTTTGGGATGGGTTATGAACAAGACTTCAGAAAATCGCTTGCTATTTCATTTCACTCAATTCAGCTTCATTTTATGTTATTTTCCATTAAAGATTTATAAGAGTATAATCCTAAAAAAAAAAAAAAAAAGACAGCTCCTATCTTTTAAAAAGCACTGCGTGTTATTTCTTGAACAGCGAATTTTCTGACTTATAGAATCGCAGAATGGTTGCGGTTGGAAGGGACCTCTAGGGATCATCTGGTCCAGTCCCCTGCTCCAGCAGGGACCCCTAGAGCACGTGGCACAGGGTGGCATCCAGGCTGGTTTGGAAGATCTCCAGAGAAGGAGACTCCACAGCCTCTCTGGGCAGCCTGTTCCAGGGCTCCGTCACCCTCACAGGAAAGAAGTTCCCTTCTTTAAACTGAAAAATTCCCTTCTTTCATGTACAGTTCTACAACTTGATAAATAGTAGACGTGGGGAAATGAAATATATTTTGCTGGTTCACTGGGGCCCTGCAAGGCACCAGGGGAAGTCCCAGGAGTGAAGCAATCAGGTGCAATCCAGGAGAAATTCTCCTTTAATCCGAACAACAGAAGAGCAATCAACACACAAGTTATTAAACTTGGAGGGGTAGCTCCCGGCCCGAGTGGCTGCAGCAGGAAGCTTCTACGCTTGTGCTGTTTTGTTCCAATTCTCTCTCAGTCTCTCCTGTGTGCACCAGGGCAGGATGAGAGTAATGAGCAAGGGGATATGTCAGCTTCAGCAGAAGCTTATACAGGTGTATGACAAGAGATAGGTGTTACTGTTTGGAAATGCAGTCTTAGTTTTCCTTTGGTCAAAACCAAAAGATGCCCCAGTGTGTGTGCAAATCTGGTGCTCGAGTTCAGAAACATCTGCAGAAGCTCTTGCATGGTAAAGAACCCCCCTCTTACTTTGGAGCCCCTCTTTTTCTGTGATTCTCTGTCCTGTTACTTGCATCTTTCCAACATCTTTCATGGATAAGGATCCTGCAGGGATAAAAGAAAGTATTCTTTGTGCAGTCTTGATTTATTCTCAGAGTAAATGCAGGAGGGTCCTGTGAGGGTGAGGAGGTAACTGAGTTTTCATAGTGTATTTGCAAGAGTCCTGCTTAAAGTCATAGACAACCTTTTGTCTAAGCTCTTACAAACTTTTAATGTTGTGAAATTAATTTTCTTTGGACATATTCCTGTAGCGTAATTTGCAAATAGGAAAAACTTTCAGAAATCTGAAAAACAAGTAAAGCATGTAACCCACAGCTTTCCTGCTACTGCCCTGTGGTACTGTTGTTGCTTGGTGTTAGTGGGGCTGAGCACCTGTATTTGTAGAGTGTCTGTACAGAACGTAGCTCTTGAAAGCTTAGGACAGTTGTGCGTCTCTGTAAAGGCAGCTAAAAGCTTGTCACGGTTTCAGCAAATCCAGTCCAGATTTCACTGCCGGGCGAACAGGCAGCCTCGACCAAGAAGCAAGGATTCCTTGGTCCTGGCAAGAAGCCAGCTTTGAGGCCTGGCTTTGAAGTGTGGAGGAAATATTAGTTTCTCAGCAAAATCTTTGCAAGATTATTACACAAACACATTTTTCGTTAACTTCATTTAGGCAAACTGCTGAACCACTTTCACTTGAAACTTAAAGTTTGGTGGTAGCTAAATGAGAGTTCAGTCAAAACAGTTTTGCGTGGCCAGCAGGGCTTAAGAGTCATCTTTCTCTAAGACCCTCCTTATAGTAGTTAAATTTTAAAATGTATGTGAATTTAGACACCCACTGCTAGCTGAACTTATTTCTTAAAGAATATTGTTCCCTCTAACATGGGTGGGAGTTTCCTGTTAGCTAATTTTTCAAGACTTCTCAGTTTGTATGCTGCAAACTGATGTTAAAGTAAAGCTGAGCACTTGTGTTTCACGTGTAGTGAGAACTATGGCTGTTTAGAGGTGACTAAAAAGCTGCTGTTTGTTGTCCTTTGTAGGTCAGTAAAGGAAGAGGGTTTGCTTGAGGAGGGCCTAGGATTTCCCTGTCTTTGGCATAAGGTGGTCTTTGGTGATGCAGATATTTACCATCCCTTTTGTTTCCTGCTGAGATTATGAAATGAATGACTAAACTGCTTGGTGGGAAAATATTTGGCAGCATTTTGTTTTCCTGGCTTTGCATTACGGCTCTGGAGCACGGGGTCCTTGGGAAAGCTCTTTCCGTAGTGCTCATACCTCAGCTGGCAGGGTGCTGGAATATGGAAAGTGCTTGTCGGGCAACTCGCAAAAAGGGGTGTCTTAGAAAAGAACTAGAAGAACATACGGTTAGTAAAGAGGATTTGTTTTTTCTTAACCATTATTCCACAGAGAACAGTCTGAACAGTAATTTTACAGTTTGAAGATGTTTTCTTCCTTATGACAGGCAGGTCCTGCGCTTTTCATGTTCAAGATAGAACAGGGTTTTAGTGTTAGATATCTTCATTTTCTTGGAGGTTACTAATGCTATGTTATAGATTTCAGAAGGAGCAGAGCAACTTGTCAAGACAAGAACCTTATGCTTTTGCCCCAGATCCTTGCGGTGGCAGAGCTTGGCCTCAGGAAACGGGTCACCTCTGAAGAAGTTCCTCTTTTCTGCTCTCCCCTCCCTCATCTTCCCATTCAGCTCCATTTCTTTCTTCCTCTCCACTAGAAACTTCCTCTAAGCATTATAGTATAAGCTAGAAGAACACTGAACACCGTGTTTAAGATTTCACCCCTTTAACCTGTGGTAGAGCACCACCTGTGTGAGTATAGGTAGGTGCAGGTCAAATTTGAAAAGACAGATGCTGAATACAATTCGGATAGAAAAGCGTGTGATTGCTAAAGAATACTTTTCAAGTATAACTCACAATAATCTATGGAGCTGCTGTTGTATTTCATGAGATCCCTGTGCTGGATAAATATGTGGCTACATGCAGGAATTCAGAAGACATACCCGCAAAAATACTGTTTTACCAGTAAGTTTTGCCTGTGGTGTGCCAGTGTTATAACCCTGCATTTCAGTGTCCTTGCTTTATGAGATCTTTGCGTGAGAATTTTACTTGAAACGATTACAGCTCAAGTGCCTTCCTCACGTAAATGGGCATGTGCAGCTCAGCTGTGTGTTTGGGGTGCAACGCTGTTTGTGCGACGTTTAAATTTTTCTGTAGGCTGGATCGAAGAACCACATAACTCTGTAATTCCCCGGGATGGCAGAAACATGCACTTCCTTGGCTAACCGAGGAGGGGAAGGCGGCCGTTTTCAAGAGGGCAGTCTGTGCTGCAGCTTGGGCTAAAGCTTGAGCTTTATGGACTTGGTTGATAAAGGTCAGCCTTGTTTTTGCACGGAGCGTCTGCAAAGGCTTGACTGCGGGGAGAAGCTGCCCTGTGAAATACTGAATGCGTGTCTGTGCTGCTGCTGTTGAGCTGGCTTCCTTTGTAGCCCTGAGGCAGCCTGCTCAAGTAGTTTACTTAATTAGCAGGAAATCAGCCCTAGGATCCCCTAGGTGTATTGCTTTGCCTCCGTAACAAAGTAGGCATGGAGCACATGGGGAGACACCCGCGCTGCCGTGCGTTCTCCGCTGAGCGCAGCGTTGGGCTGCCAGCAGCGCCCGCTTGGCCCCGTGTGAAGAAACGACGAATGATGAGGGCCATGATAGTGCCCGGGCAGTGACTCCAGGGGCCTGGAAGTGCACGCTTACACTTGTGTTCCACGGGTGAATGGAAAGGAGGGGTATCCGTAGGGAATCTTCATCGCGTGGTGGGTTCCTTAGGGTTTCATGAGCTGTGTTTGTGTAGGTTTAGTCCTTCACCCTCAGTGGTACCGCTGCTGTCAGTTCCTGAAACCTGCAGCAGAGGACTCTGCATAGCTGCACGGTGATGATATGGTCAGTACTGTACCACAACTAGAAAAATAGTCCAAGCTCCAAGGGATTTGTGCTCCAGAAATGAAGATGATGCAGCCTGCATATATAACGGATGATGGGAGGATGGATTTGCTGCTAGGCAGGGTAGTTTGAATACTGATGCCCTTAGTAGTGGTTTTCATCTAGTATTAAGAAGTGGTGTTTTTGATACAGAGCATTCTACTTCTGTCAGTGACTTAAAAGGCAGTTTGAAAAGCGCTGTCTCAGATAGGATCTGAGGAGTATCTTCTCCATTAATTAGACCAGTCATTGCATATCTAGTTTGTTCCGTTGTTTTCCCATTCTGGAGTTCTTTGGAATCATACCGTGTGAGTGTTTCTGGTAGACCTACTTCTGTATTTATAACCAAGAAAATTAAAATATCTTTTAAATGAGATAAAATCCTTTACATTTGAATTCTGATGCGTATGCATAGTGCTTGGTAGGGCAGGGACTGGAGGGGAAAAAAAAAAAAAAGGATGTTTACAGTCTTAGTGTTTTCTCTCTTGTTGTTTGGGTTTTAATAAGGCTTAGTGGATCCTCGAGCTTTATGTGGAAAATTAGAGTAAACAACCTGATCCAAACCAAAGCAGTAACACAGCAACAGGGAGTAAGAAGGCCCGAGGGCGATGTTGCTGGGGCTGCCCTGCTGGCTTCCGGGCTGGCTGGTGTTCCCTGCAGCCCGTGTGAGATGGAGCCCAGTAAGCAGGTCCTGGCGCCCCAGCCCTGCCCCAGCAGCAGCCTGGGTCCCTGCCTGTGCATCAGAAAAAGGCACGGGGCTTTTTAGCTGAGAAGTTTTGGAGCAGGCATGCTGTCCAATGGAAAAGGGTAAAAAATATTAAAAAAAAATTTTGCCTCTGAAATGGTTGATGGCCATTCTGGCTATAAAACTTTAAGTTAGTAAGAAGGAGAGTTCTACCTGCTGCATCTTACTGCATCGTTTTACTGTCCTTCAGGGGCTTGATTTCTCTTTACAATAACAGTTAGTTTTTTTGCCTCCCTAATACAAGCCATATTTGCTTTTATGAATGTTGAACTGATACAGAGTAGCAATAGAGAAAACCAGAGGGTGCGTGTGTCCTTTCTGTGTTTGTGCATGTGTGTTTGACCGGCATTTCCCGTAGGAGAGCTTTCAGGCAACTGGTAGTCTTGATTGCTTGTTTTAAAAGACTTAACTGTTCTAAGCCATAGAGTTGAATATCCTCAGTGAAGGTGTCTGGATTGGTGTTGTTTTCCAAAGGCAAGTTTCCTCTTTCTAGGTTTGCTGAAGACTCTTGAAGCCAGACTGTGCTGCTGCATTGGCATCGTGGGGAGTCAGGGGTAAAGTTAAGAGAATTCTTATTTTAACAGAGGCAGTTGTTCGTCTTTGATCCCAAAGATACTGACCAGTAAAACTTCAAAGGGTTCTGAGAGATGAACAAATTCCTCTGCATCAGTTTCTCCATGGCAACTGTCACTGCAAATGTTCTTAGCCTGTGTGATGAATATGGCAATTTAAGGTAGCGTAGGTCTGTGAAATGAAAGGATTTGCTATCTTGTATTTACGTTGGGCTAAAGCATACACTCTAGCCAGTAAAACAAGCTCCTTGGAAGTAATATGATGAGGATTCTCGTAGCTACTAGGATCAGATGCCTCATTTTCCTTTTTTCTGTCCTCCTTTTCCGCTTTCTGGACATTGAAAGAGCCTCCTTCCTTCAGCAGTAGCATGGTTGTGATTTAGCTTAAACTGCTTGTCATGCTGCATAATCTAAATCATCTCGTGTTCCTGGGTTTGTCTGTCGGTGCTCTGTCTCAGAAGTTATCGACATATATATCTTGTTTCCGTGGAGATGAAGTAAAAATCTCTTTTGAAAATAGTTATTTTAAAATATTACTAATTAAATTATTATTAATTAAACTTTTTAAAGCAATTTATTTGGTGCATATTTCTTTTCTCAAGCAAGCTGCCTGGGTTTTCTCTGCAGGTTTTCCGTAAGGATCTCATTAGTGCCATGAAATTGCCAGATTCTCACCATGTTAACTCTGATGAGTATTATATCTTTGCGGACACGTGGAAGCAGGAATGGGAGAAAGGAGTCCAGGTTCCAGCCAGCCCCGAGACTATTCCGCAACCTTCTCTCAGGTAACAGCGATTAAACGTAGACCCTGTGCACCAAACACCAGCTCAGAAAAGATGGTTTCAGAAAAACTGGCTAAGTCCAGTCAGCACTCCCTTGTTGTTATATAAAATCTGCAGCAGTCTCCAGGCTGGCTTCAGGTGTGTTTTTAAATTAAACCGGGACTAATTTGGAAATCACTTCTGTAGCATTTCAGTCCAGTCCTGCTTTTCTCTGTACAGCACTGTAATGGCTACAGTGTGAATTTAAAAAAGGATGTATATTTCTTTTTTTCTTCTTTTTCCCTAGGCCACATGTAGCTATAGATAAAAATAGTCTTATGTTTTGAGTGTAGTGAGCTTAATAAATGGAGGAAAAAAGAAAAAAAACAACCTTGCACTGTTTTCATGTTACTTGAAAAGCATTACTATGAAATGTGATAATATAGAACAGTAACATTTAATCTGTAGTAACTGATACCGGATACATTTTGCAAAAAGGCTGAATAGAACTTTGTAGCACTGTACAGATTGCTTTTATATGAAAACAACCTTCCTTGACCAAAGCTGAGGACCTGTTTGTGCCCTTAAGAAGAAAACAAGGAAGTTGTGCTTGAACGATCTGTAAGGGAAGCTGACCTTAAATACACTTCAGAATTTTGTACCTTGCATTTCTTCTTCATTTTTGTTTTATTTTCCTGACTTGAGGTTGCTGCTTCTGGAGTTCGTTCTGTACTGGTAGATATTTGTGCGTATGAGGACTTTGCTGATTTTGTAATTTATAATAAATTCTGATCATCTGCCTAAAAAATAATGGAATAAACAGACTTTTCTTTTTGAGCTCTGAATATCCACGTAGTGTGTGCTTTGACAGAGACTGAAAGTGGATGTTAGTTCCTGTTTCTTCAGAATTACTCATCTGGATCAAACTTAGACTGCCAGACTCTTTATGCAGAGTATCTCCGAACTCTCAAGAATCCCTTAAGCAACTTCAGAGCATTAGTTACCATTAAGTCTGTTGGACTTTTTTTTTTTTGTGTTAGGTGTTCCTTGAAACTCTTGCCTTTTCATGCGTACTCTTGCTAAGCTAAGTTTAATTTAAGGTTTTTACATATTTATATATAAATATTGTATATATAATTTTTATATAATATATATGTTATTATATATAAGTGTATATTATAAGTATATATTATATATATAAAAATATAATTTTTTATATATATAAAAAAAGGCAATGCAAATTATATATATATTTTTCCGTATTTAACTCCTTTCAAACACAGTGGAACACCTCCCTCTCCTTATCTCCTTCCCTTAAGCTTTAACCCTTTCTGCCTTCTCTCGCCATCACTAGCTGCTTATTATTACAGGAGTCAAGTGGTCTGCAGTGCAGGAGGGCGATACGTGACCTTTCATTCTCTCCGAGCATGCTTACACGAGGCAGGCAGGCCGGTGCCCTCCTGCAGCCCTTGCTCCTGGGGGTGCAGTGTGTTTCTACACGAAAGCGCTCCTGCCAGCAGAGTTTTCAAGACCGAGATAAAAGAATTGCCCAGTGAAAGTGCTGCTGCCAGCAGGACAGAATTTCCACTGGGACTGCGGTCCCAGCCAGTACCCAGCTGACCCAGTACCCAGCTGTTTAAAAATAAACACGTGGTGTCTAATGCCAGCACTGTTTTATCAGAGAAAAAAAAAATGCTATGTATTTGCCTGGAACAGAGAAAGACAAAGCTCGCGGGCAATGAGGGAGGGTGGGGAGTAACAAGGCGAAGGGGGAAGAATGGCAGAAGATGGTTGCTCTTGCCAGCATTGTCCCACAAGGATAGCTGGAATACTTCACAGCTGCTGCCGCCTCCTCCTCCTTCACTCCTCTTGCCTTGTTTCCCACCATTTTTCCAGAGAGAATTGGCTCTGGAAAGCAGGCAGTGCAGTTCATACGCAGCACTGATCCCCATCCAGTAGCTCGGACTTCCTTTAACCGAAGGGGCTCTCGCGTTTGATTCAGGGCATTGACTTTGACCCATAGGAGTCTTTCCATTCACATTGGCTAATTTCCCACTGACACACTGAGCTTTATCTTTTAAAATACACATTTTTCAATAGCAGTGGAATGGTCCCCATATATAAAAAAAAAGAAACTTTTTCCCCTTCCCAATAGAATAAACCAAGCTTTTCCTTAAAAAGGTTGCTGGTTGGCATGATTTCTTTCTATCATTTAAGAAGACTATAAACAAAGATAGTAGATTTTGTGTGTGTGTGTGTGTGTATTTTTTTTCTATGTATTTCAAAAGTATTTGAGTTATCTCAGTAGTAGTATTTGCTAATTTGTACACAGTCTTGCATTTTAAAATCTTTTATATTCACAGCAAATCTTCAAATCTTTTATGTGTATGGGCTTATAGAATCCCCTCTCTCCGTCCTTGGTACACTTATCAGATCATATTCCTTTATATTCATATATTCCTATATATTCCTCATATTCCTATATTCCTTTGCACTTGGTAACATCTATGAGCTGGAGATCATAGAATCATAGAATGCTTAAGGTTGGAAGGGACCTCTAGAGATCATCTAGTCCAACCCCCCTGCATGTGCAGGTCACCTAGAACACGTGGCACAGGATAAATCTTTTTTTTCTTTTTTTTTCTTTTTCCTCCACCACATAACCTAGGATTGTAGCAGAAAAGGTGAAGGAAGTCCTGTATACACGGCCCAGGAAGTATATCCACTGTTCCAGCCAAGAGCCCACTGAACCGGGTTACATCAACATTTTGGAATTGGCAGAATCTGTGTGTCGCTATGACCTGGATGATATGGACATCTTCTGGCTTCAGGAACTAAATGAGGAGCTTACAGAAATGGGTAACTTCACAATATGTTCTAGTTTTTTAAAGCAGCAGTTGATTTATGCTATTTGAGTTATAGTCTTTCTTGAGGTATCTTAAGTATCTTTGAGAATTGAACAGGAATGCTAAGAAAAATGAGATAGTGACAGAAAGCAGTTTAAAACACTGAGATGCAAGATTAGTTAATGCCTTACCTGTTACCTTTAAAAACTTTTCTAAAATCATATGCAACTTCTAGATTAAGGTAGGAAGGAGAAAAAATGCACGTATTAACGCTACCAAACACAGAGTTCTGAGGAGCTTGCATGCTGTTTTATTAACAGTTTCACATATGTTAGCTAGTGTAAAATCAGCTAAGTGCGGTTTTTTTTCATTGCAAGTTATGAGTATTGAGAGCTATGAAGGAGAATGAACAGTGGAAAATATCTTGGAGTTATCACTGAAATAAGTGAGATGTAGTGCAATAGTCTCCGTGGCTGGTGTTCTGCTATGGGTAGATTCTTTATGAAGGACAAGTAGAAAAAAAAAGAGTGAGTGTTTCAGTCTCTCCTGGGTTTGCAAGCAAGGAAGGTCTGTCTAGGATGTGATGATCAGTGGCAGCACTGGACCAAGATCCTGAGGGAGTGAGGAGGGCAGGCAGTCTGGACCTCGGGAGAGCAGGTTGCTGCGTTTTCAGCAGACTGCTGGGTGGCATTTGGAGGCAGCTCTGACCTTCAGAGGTTAGGAGAAGGTAGCAGTATTTTAAGGAGAATTTGCTACAAGTGTGTAAAGTCAGTCCTGGCAAGTAAACATTTCAGGAGAGCAGCCTGGTGAAGCAGCAAACTCCTGCCTGAGCTCCAGTGCAAAAGGATATACATGAAAGTTAAAAGCAAGATAGGCTCACCAGAACACACAGGAATGGTATTTGCAAAACCAAATCATTTTGGTGGAGAAATCTTTGCCAGTGAAGATATTGAAGATCTGACAGGTTAAACAGCCTACTCTGGTTTCAAGGACTAGGGTCCTGCTTGAGATCCTTTCCTACCTGCATGGTCTGTGATTTTTCTTAACTTCAGAGAGTGGAAAAAAAATGAGCAGTTTAGTAGTGGAAGGCATTTTCTATCAGCATTTTTAAAAAATCTTCTCTACATGCCTGTTTAGCAGTTGCACAGAGAAGTGAGAATCAGTAGCCCTATTTGTATATGGAGAGTGTTGTACTTCAAGTGATACAAGTCTCAAAAACGCAGATGTTGCAACCTGTACCTCAGACAGAGGCATCATTTGGGACTG
This sequence comes from Eudromia elegans, assembly GCA_003342815.1. Classification (NCBI taxonomy): domain Eukaryota; kingdom Metazoa; phylum Chordata; class Aves; order Tinamiformes; family Tinamidae; genus Eudromia; species Eudromia elegans. Next base: position 2,946,606 of record PTEX01000025.1, on the reverse strand, counting down.
AGGCTTTTGAGAGGAATTTTTCATACTCTCTATAGCTGTGAACAGCATAGTTTCCAAATACACTAGCTATAGTGTCCTGGAGTTGCAGGTTGAGGACCAGACTCATAATAAATAATTTTTAAGGGCTTCTGCTTATGGCCAGTTGTAGTAATGGTGACTGTGTGTAGCATTTGGGTAGTGTGCAGGGGAACACACAATACGTATTTAATCACATTTCTTATTTATTGCTGTCAGCATATCTTTCTATTGTTTAATGAAAAGACAGTTTTCATAAACTTTTTTTTCCTCAGCAAGCGTACTAGATTGGGTGGAGGCAACTTGTGTATTTTCATAAGATATAAAGTGCAGTTTCGTAAGTTTTATTTCCTAGGAAGTTGCTTTTCAAAGTGAAGAATGTTCAGTTGGTTGAATTTGGATGTTATTAGTGTTCCTTCTTCGTGTGGTAGGGATGGGATGAGAGTTGTATCAGAGCAGCTCATAGTTACAGAAGCTGCTCCCTTATATGTTGTAGTGACTTTGCTTGTTTGTTTCCTTAAGGAACAGTCTCATACACAACTGAAATCTGTTTCAGTAGTAGAGCAGTCGTTGTTTATACAGCAGTGCTGAAGTAAAGCAGTGAGTGTGAAAGGTGTGCTTGTTTTTCTTTTGCCTTTGCTGATAAGCGATGGGGAGTGCAGATGTTTTGTGCTGCTTCAGTCGATAGGGCTTGTCCCCCTCTCCTTGTGCGGGCGAGTTCGGGCCGACTGCCCTGACCCCGCTGCCACCCGGCTGCCCTGACCCCGCTGCCTGTTCCTCGCCGCAGGGTGTGGGCCGCTGGATGAGAACACCATGGAGAGGACGATCGAAGTGCTGGAGCGGCACTGCCACGAGAACATGAACCACGCCATCGAGACCGAGGAGGGCCTGGGGATCGAGTACGACGAGGACGTCATCTGTGACGTGTGCCGCTCCCCCGACAGCGAGGACGGCAATGACATGGTGTTTTGTGACAAGTGCAACATCTGCGTCCATCAGGTGAGCGCCGGCTGGACGTTGGCGCGGCCCCGGGGCAAATGCAGAGTTTCAGTGAGAAATAGGTCTTATTTTGAAGGGCTCTGAGGTGTTCTAGGTGTAAGAAGGGTGGTGCAACACTACATGGAATCTTTGTGTTCTGACACTTGCAGTAGATTTAGTGGCCTAGGGAGTGTATAGGCATCTCTGGTTTGGGGAAAGAATGTGGAGTTGAGTGCTCAGGAATTGTGGTATGTCCCCTGTGATAACATACATTTTTATTCCCCATTTTTTATGCCACCTTTGAATTTTGGAGACAGGACTGCTTCTTCTTTATGTGTAAAGAATTTCAGCATAATTTCTTTCAAAACTTTTTTTTGGGTGAGTGTATCTGTGTGTGTTCTTGATAGACTACTTTAGTTGACTGGACCAGACGTGGTCAGTAAAAATTCAGGCATGTGCAGGTAGGCACCTTAGCAGATTTTAATTTCTTTAGAAGATATCAGCACCTGCAACAACTGTGCTTTCAAACGGAACACTGCTCACGTTTTCAGGGTGGCAAACGTAACTTAGAGTTCGTGCTGCTTGAGCTCAGCACAGCCAGGCATAGTAATCCTTGCAGTCAAGAGAAGGATGCGAATCCTGTGGTCTCTGCATCGTGTTTTGGGAGGAGTTGTGCTATAAATTAAAGTGAGGCTGAAAGGGTTTCTTGAAAAAGTATTTTCATGACCTACCTGCCTCAGGGGCAGCCCACACTTCTGCCCACTGAAAATAATGATGGATTTGTGGTCAAGGCCTTGCAGCTCCCTCCGGAGAGCTGAGCTGTTGCTGCTGCCCCATCACTGCCTCACTCCTGTTCCTTTCCTGCCCTGAGGAGTCCTGTCCCCTCTGAGCCTTCGTGCCCCAGGCCTGGGATGCAGTGAGGAAAAGGGGGCCGTGTTCTCCTCGTGCCCTCGGACTCCATATGCCTGGTTTTGAGCCAGGTTGGTTTGAGCAAAGCCAGCTGGGGACCTGGCGTTGACTGCGAGTTAGCAGAGCAAAGGTGTCTGTTCTTGGTTTGCTCCAGACCAGCTCTGGTCCCTGAAGTGCAGCCTGGCCTGGCTGTTACCACATGGGTTTGGAGGCAGGGAGGTGAGCATGAAGCCTCCTGTTCTACTCCTTGAGTCTGAGCCTCAAGTTAATTAAGTTAGAATGTAGTTTCTGCCCATTTTCAAACCTCTAAACAAACTGTGAGCTTAATGTAACCCCAGAGGGGCACAGTATCTCATAGGGAGGATGCAGCTGTGACTGTACCCTGTAATAGGGAAAATCCCGTGTGAAGGTTAGGTTGGGTCGCCCTCTGCTGGGCTTTCCCGGCAGTGGGAACAAGCTCTGTCCTCCAGGAGAGCACGTTGGGTGCGCCTGCGCCTGCCTTGCGGTTTTCCTCGCGTGGATTTAATTCAGAAAAATCCTGTTCCCCACAGGATGTGCCATAAATGTGCAATAATTTATATATATATATATACACACATATACATACACACATGTTGTTGTTGATATTATTTTATTAAATGCTGAGACTTTAGAAAGCTGTAGCATTTTCTATACCACAGAAGACCTATGCGCTCTCATTTGATTTTGGGGAGCTGGGCCTTGTTGGCAGCCAGTGGTTTGAGGTGCCGTGAGGTGTGAGATGCATGTATGTGCAGCAGAATATATCCATGCACATGTGTGCTTAGCTGTTACGTTACGAACTGCTATAAATTTGAACAAGAAAATGTATTTTCTTTAATTGTCACATTTAGCAACGCTTGAAATTCTCACTTGCTGGAGGGCTAAATGCAATGCTGAGGAAATAGGCATGAAAACCAGCGCATCAGTACCTGCTGTAACTTTTGTTGCAATATTGTATAAATATTTAAAACAACAAACACTTGTTACCATAAAGGTAATGTCATAGGAAACGGTCTTCAGTCAAGCAGCTCGTATCCCTTCACATCTCAGTAAAATTATGTTAGGCTGTAAAGTTACTAATGGTGGGAAACCACAGTTTAAAAAGCAGATCGTACACAGAAGGTAACCTGAAGGAATGCCTACGTTTTTTTGCTTCACAAATGTAAAACTAGTAGAAGCAAATACTGAGTTCCTTAATATCCCTGTTATTTTCTAATTACAAGGGAGATGTTTTTATATATAAATAAATGTCAAATGTCTAAAACGAAATGGAGGAAAAAAAGACCTTTTATACTCTGCTTATTTTTGTTTCCCTGATTAGTTTTATCTGAAGAAATTAGAGGAGGATTGAGTACTAATCTGTGATGCCAAGCAGCGATGTTGGTCTTTGAAAGCCTTGTGCCATATGAAAATTAGTGTGAATGTTTGTGTGTAAAATCATATCAGTGCAATGATTTCAATATATGGTTTCTCCCAAGGCATGTTACGGCATCCTAAAGGTGCCTGAAGGGAGCTGGCTGTGCCGCACGTGCGTGCTGGGAATACATCCACAGTGTCTCCTGTGTCCCAAAAGAGGAGGTGCCATGAAGGCTACCAGGACGGGGACCAAGTGGGCACATGTGAGCTGTGCCCTCTGGATTCCAGAGGTAACACTGGATCTACAGCTTTTTCCTTCTCTCTCCTTTCTATTTTTTAATTCTTCTCTGTTGTTGCCTCTGTTCTTTCCTCCGCCTTTATATGTTCTCGTGATTTAAGGCATTTGCATGGCTTTAATGCTGGTCTTCATTCTGATGAATCGGCACGATCTGTGAAGATGGGATAGAGGCCAGCTCGCATCCCATTAATTAATTAACCACGTTGTCCCCTCCATTTACTGAGCAAGCACTTTAGTGTCACTGTGGCGCCTGAGTGGCCTGCAGCAGAGCTTTACTGGTGTGAGCTGGTGCTCACTGTACCGCTGGCTCCTCCTTTGCCCAGACACTTGTCTGCTCTGCTGGGTGTGTAATTTTTCATTAATACAGCCATTCTTTTTAGAAAAAGAAAAGGATTGCATTATTCATATAACGTTGATTCTGAACTGGGAAGGTGTTTTGTATTTTTTTTTTTAACTAAAAGCTTTCTGAATTGTAGGGAGATGAGTCTTTTTTATCTTTTATGCTTTATTTTGAAAACAAAGGCTTTTACATATATGCATATGTGTATATTTCATTTAATAATGACACCCTATATTTCTTTATTTTGAATCAAATTTAGCATCACACAGCTCTGTAAATCAGAATATTCATTTACTGGTTTAGTTTCGTGCTCAGAATGATCACTCTCTTTCTGGCGAGATCCACAGATGCAGCCACGGCAGGTGGTTTAGCCCGAGCACGTGGCCCCGTCTGCTGCAGAGGCATCGGGCAGTGCTGCATCTCGGTACCTGCTCACAGGACCAGCCAGGCCTCGCGTTTGCAAAACAGCTTCTGAGGAAGATGCTAACTTTGTAGGCAGACACAACACATATCTCCTAGTTCGTGTCCTGAGAATATATTTGATCTCTCAAGGAGAGTGTCTCTCCTCTACTTTCCCACCAGGCCTGCCTGCAGATACTGGTATCTTTTGAGCCTTCAAAGAGAGAGGAGAATTGAACAGTCTTTTCTGTATGTATTTTACATGATGTCCACTGTAAGAAGGGAACCAGCATGTGCTGCCTGGCTGCTCCTTCTGGAGCAGGGAGCGGAGCTGGGGAGAGGGCAGGTGGTGCCCGACAGCTTCCCTTGGTGGGTGCATTGGTCCAGCAAAGCAGGGATGGCTGCCAGCAGATGTGGGAAATGTCTCATGGATCCGGGTGCCTTCTGTCTCCTGCACTGTCACTTGTCCAGCAATTCAGTCACCACGGAAGCCAGAGAAAGCTTCAGGAATCTCTGCTGACACCTTGATCGTTTCCTGTCTAGAGGGTTGTCATGGTCTTATATGCTGCTGGCACAAGAAGGGCCCAGATTTTGAAGATCTGGGGATACTTCTAGGGGAGTAGCTTTTCCCATAGACCTACTCTTCTCACCAAGCCAGAGCACAGTGAAACCTCCCAAGAGGGAAGCAGATGACTAATGAAATCCCTTTCGAGCCTCTAACAGAACAAGGCACAGTGCAGGGATGAATGATCAGTAAATGTGGATGCCTCCTGGTAAAAGGCTAAAAGAGGCACAGATGAGTCACTAAGTGTGGGCTACTGTTGCTGGAGGCAATGGCACCAGAAGATTTCCTTCGTTGACTTGTCCTGCACTTTCTTATATGGTTTTCCCTGCCATCCCATCTGAGGTAATGCTGTTGGAAGGCCTTTATAAAGTGACTTGTCTGGGAAATCTGAAGGGTTTTACTTGGCAAGCAGTACTCGTTGGTTTATATCCTTTTATTCTTCTGTCGTTAGAGTCTTTTAGCTAAGTTAAGTTTCCTTTCATGCTTTCTCAAAGGGCATCTTCTAAAAGAGGGAAGACTTTGAGATCAGAAAACTTGCAGCAAATGACTTGAAGTCCAGAGGCTCTTCTCTGCCTTAGGTAGTGCGTTACTGCCAGCGCCTCCCTCAAAACTGTGTTGTCAGGTCAAGTGAAGGTGTTTATTTTTTCCCGGTGTGGAGCACCTGCCCTTGGCTGCAGCTGCACATGGCTCTGGCTGCTGGCTGCCCCTCATGCCGTGGGTGCAGGTCTTTGCATGCTGATGCTGGTGGCAGGTCAGCAGTCGAGGGGGGGGAGCGGGCTCAAGAGCGTAATGGTCACAGAAAGAGCCGCCGACAGTGCCTGTTTCTCACCCTCTCCCACTCCTCAGACTTCTTCAGAGAACAGCAGCCAAAGTGTCATCCCTTAAGGTCTTATGAAATGGCAGAGAAGACGGACATGTGCTAAAGCAGACTGATCGCCTCTGTTGGGAAGGGATGCTTCGGAGGGTGGAAAGATTGGCCTTTTTGCTCTGTGGATCCCTCAGGGATGGGCAAAAGTCAAGAGTTGGGGCAAGAATCAGAAATACCCATGCAGCTTTTAGCCACCTCTGTTTTGAGCAAAGTCGGGCTAGGCTGGTGAGAGGCTCACTCGTCTTGAAAGGGGAAGAGCTGCCTTGGATGTTTGAGTGAGTGCTGAGCATGGTTCTGTGAAATCATTTGTGAGTTTTGAGAACAGCTGCATCCCTTTCCATCAATTTGTAAAGAAGGCCATTACTGATGAAACTGGCTGTCATCTCTTCCTGATGAGAGCATTACTTATTGCTTCCCTCTTCTCTTTCCAGTCTTGTGAAAAGCAGGCCCTTTCTGAGGTGTCTTGCTACCTTTGTAATGAAGACTTCTGAGAAACAGCTTGAGCTTTCTTTGCAGATGGATTGTACCATGTTTCTCTTCCTCATTTTGCTTTCTGTATCATTTGAGTTGATGTTTTCTTCCAGTATCAAAACAACACTTACATTGGCCTTTTAGATGCAGAATTCTCTCATCTTTCCCCATGGATTTTTTCCAACAAAGGTTTTGACCTTCCTTAAAAGACATAGACTTCTCTTACTTCTCATAAGATAAATATATTTTATTCTCTCCCACATCATACGGTCTGTAGTTGGGAAAGGCTATTAGAATTGCCTCTTTCGTTGGGAGTGCAGGAAAGCCAGGCTTTTCCTTCCTGCGGCCTTGTAGCAGCCTCTGGTTCTGCCCCAAATTGTGAGCTAGCAGAAGTAGCCAGTGCAGTGGATCTGTGGATCTTAAACACAGGAGGAGTTTTTTTCAGGTAAGAATGAGGAAATACCCTAATACCCTTTTTAGTTTTGATTATCTGGTATTTTGGTACTTGTTAAAGTGAACATGTTTAAGCAGCTCAGAAAAATGCAAAAATGTAAGGAAATATGTTTAGCAGTTTCTCAATTGGTTCATAACCATGCCCACTAGATGCCTTAAAGGCTTTGAAGAACGATGGTTTCTAGCAACCAGGTTAAACAGCGGGTATGCCACAACATTTTTTTTCCTGTGGGATGTTACAGTGTCATTTGTTGCGAAGTGTGACCACGTGGTGATTTTTCATGGAAATAAATGTGTGCTTTTATTTCTTCCTCTTGTATTAATGGCTAATTTGTTTATACTGCCTCAACATATGCCTCCCATGCTGTCTTTATTTACAGGTTAGCATTGCTTGTCCAGAGAGGATGGAACCGATCACAAAGGTGTCCCACATTCCCCCGAGTCGATGGGCTTTAGTATGTAGTTTATGCAAACTCAAAACTGGTGCTTGCATTCAGGTACGTACTTGCTCTGTGGGGACTCCAGAATCTGTGGGAGGAGGGGAATTGAGTTTCTGGATTTTGTTCTTACGTTGTTCAGCAATGCTTACTAGTGAAGATGGCTCTTGGATGGCTGCCGTAGCTGTTCGTGCTCTCGATGTTAGCTCAAGTGTGTGGGTCTGAGACGGGTGGGCTGGTCCTTCCATTGAGTTCTCTCTTGACAAACCAGCAAATGCACCTTTTGGACATTGCATTTGAAACTGCATGTAGCTTTCCTGAAAGGAGGAGGAAGTACTGCCCTGTTACTATTTTTTGTTTTCAAATCCAGTGAAGCTAACTTGAGAGTGCAATAGAGACTTGTAACGTTTTTGTAAGAATGGGCTTTATACACTTAAGATGATTCTGTTCTTCTGATTTGTCAGGGCTGTTGGTGACTTATTTTATTTTCTCTATTTGCAGTGCTCTGTGAAAAGCTGCATCACTGCCTTTCATGTCACCTGTGCCTTCGAGCATAGCTTAGAGATGAAAACTATTCTGGATGACGGGGATGAAGTCAAGTTCAAGTCGTACTGTCTAAAGCACAGCAAAAACAAACAGAATTCTCTGCCTGACATGGATGAGCACCCCAAGAGTGTGTCAGACCAGAAGCAAACAGAGAGCGAGAAGACCAGTTTGCGAGCCCAAAAACTCCGAGAGCTGGAAGAAGAATTTTACTCGCTAGTGAAAGTAGAGGATGTTGCAGCAGAACTGGGCCTACCTAAACTTGCTGTAGATTTCATCTACAATTACTGGAAATTAAAACGAAAAAGTAACTTTAACAAACCCTTGTTTCCTCCCAAGGAGGATGAAGAAAATGGCTTGGTGCAGCCCAAAGAAGATAGCATTCATACTCGCATGAGGATGTTCATGCATTTGAGGCAGGACCTAGAGAGGGTAAGAGCTTCAGTGGTAAAGGCTTGAAAAGAAAATATTTTTGTCCATAGACGAAGAGGAAAAATGGGAATGGCAGAAGCTTGAGCAGATGATTTAAACATACACACATATATATATACATATGGATATATGGGATATGTGTGATATTATATATGGGATGTGTGTGAATGTGTGTATGTAAGGAAGGGGTGTGTGTGTGGCTACATCCCAAAGCCCCGTATAGGCCAAATCACTCGCCCAAAAGGAGAGGGCTCTTGACCTCAGGGACTTTGCTCCTGGCATGAGGGGAGAGGTCCTGACTGCTGGGCCCGCTGCTCCCGAGCAGAGAGAACTTGGGCCAAAGCCTCGGGAGCCACCATGTCATCCTGTGTCATCCCCAGCTTTGACTGAAATGTGGTCACTTGTTTTTTCTGTGCTTGAAGCTTCGTTTCAGTGTGGCCAGTGTGCTTTTCTGCTCCGTGTTTTTGAGCGTACAACGGGTGCTGCTCCCTGTACCTCTTACAGTTATATAGCTGCATGCATGAAGGTAGTTGAGTAAAATCCTGGGTGGTTAATTTGTGCAGTAAGTCCTGACCCCACATAAAAGGAAAAAGAAAAAAGAAAAAGAGTGCTGGCCTGTACTCAGGCTGCTTCATGTGACTTGGCTTCCCGAGTCACGCTCGCTGCCTTCAGGCCGGTGCCTGCCAGTCCTGGGCAGCAGCCGGGCCGCGTTCCTCGTTGCTGTCTTGAACTAGACCCTTTAACCGTGCCCAGCTCTGCCTCGGGTGCTGTAATCAGGGGTCTGAAAGCCACCACTGAGTCCACCTCTACTTGTGGCTTTGCTGAGTAGAATGAAGGGGAAATTATCTTTTTATTGAGTTGGCTGAACTCTTCAGTGTATTAGATATCAGCTGGGAGATGGTTTCAAAAGATGGAGTCTTTGAGCAAAATGCAAAAATCTAATATGCTTCTACCATGATTTTTATCTTCTGATAAAACACTTCATCTTTTTCTCTGAGCTAGAAAAGCTGTTGATTTGCTTCAGATTTTGTTGAAATTAAATGTTTTCAGTGGAGGTACTTAATAATTTGAAATTGCCTGCCTAAAATTTTCTGAGCTTGAGCTGCAAGATGGTTCCACGTGGTTATGTGCTGGGATGAAAACCATTTTGGAATCTAGGAGTTTCCATTCTGGGGAGAGGGGCTGCAGTTTGTAAACAGCTCGAGGTGACTGGATTCTGGGGAAACTGAAAAGCACCTTTCAATGAACCCACGTGTTGCTTTGCTGTTCACCAGGCTCCTTCATGTCTTTTGTATCAAGACCTTCAGTGCCTTTTCCTGTCTTCTCTGTCAAATGAAAATACTGCTGTAAACAAAAATCAATAATTGAATGTAGAATTATGTGGCACTGTAATGGCAAATAACTCATTCCATGATGCGTTTTGCATGACAATTCCTGGAGAAATCTAGTCTTGCCTACAACAACACCCCCAGCAAAGCGTGTAGTGGGAAACAGAGGAGAGAGTTTTTGAAAGCTGCTTTCCTTTCCACTAGAACGTTGTTTGCTCGCTATAATACATGGCAACATAGTGCACCGTCTCGCAGCGGGTATTCAAGGCATTCCTTAAATTGGTGCTTTAAACAAAAGTGCAGGAAACTGTTTCCCTTCCCTGCCTGCTCCAGGTGTTACTTACGTATGTTCAGTAGGAGTATTCCTAGGATGTTTGCCAAGAGGTTTTGCACACGAGTTTCTGTTTGTTTGTTTCTAAAGTCTCCTTACTGTCTCTATAGGTAAGAAATCTCTGCTACATGGTGAGCAGGAGAGAGAAACTAAAGCTGTCTCACAGTAAAGTACATGAACAGGTCTTCAATTTGCAAGTCCAGCTCATTAATCAGGAAATTGCTGCAGGTAATCATATAAATGTAAAATGGTTTTAAACTATATCCCTTTATGCCAATGCATAGTGTTCTTATCTGCTTGAAGTCTTTTCTGCAATTATCCAGTCAACTTAATTAGCAACGTGCACAAAACATCTTAATCTTCTAAAATATTTCCTTGGAAGATTTATTTTTCCTCTGAGTACTTTTGGTCCGTGCCCAGTAGTTATCAGTTGCTGGGAATCACACAATCACAGGACGGCTGAGGTTGGAAGAGGCCTCTGGAGACCATCTGGTCTCTGATTCTGAGCTTTCCCCCCACTGAGGTGATGTCTTCCCGCAGCAAGGCCTCCCCTGCTGCCTTGTTTCTCTGCAAAAAGGCGTTTTTCTGCTGGCTGTCAGCTGTTGCTCTCTTCAGGTGAAAGCAAAGAGAGTGACTGATGGAAATTGTTCCTGTGTTGGCTCGTGCCTGATGAGCGGCCGGGGAGAGAATTGCTCAGCCTGTGGTCTGCACTTTCTGTCCTTCCTCAAAAAGGCTTTTAGACTTCGTGTTTCAGTAGCAAACAGTGACTTGCCAGTACTAAAACCGTCTCTGCCCTTAATTTTTCTAGCGAGCAAACTCAAATAAGGAACAGGACATTCAAAAAAAAAGGAAGAATATATGTGATTGTTTTTAATAGGAAGGCAGCTCTTCCTGATGTATCAAATGAAAATCTTGATATTCATTGAAGCTAGATACTGTATTTTCTATAACTGGTTTATTTAGCGTGAAATCTGCACTTTTCTTATTAACCCTTCTAAGTGGTTTTTGTTGGTATAGGCAAGATTTTTTGAAAAGGGTTTTGGGTCAGAAGAGTACTTTGTGGAAGCAGCAGTACTTTAAAACAATATGTTGTTTTGTGTAAAAAACTTTTTTTAGAAATGTCTATTAAATTTATTTTAAAGCTTATTAGATAGCTTCAGAGCCACTTTGCAGTGGTGATGCATGGGATGAAAGGGTTTTTAAAGAGTAGAGAATTTTTTAATGCAAAGCAGAGAGTTGAACTAAATCCAAATTAAAACTTGGTTTGAAGGATTGTTTTTTTTTCTCTATGGAAAATGGAATTCGAACCTTTTTTATGGCTTTGTTGGAACGACTTCAGGCATATCACAGACTGAGTCAATTTGATGGCATAAAGCCCTAATGAAAGGACTTCTTTTTTTTATGCTTACCTGAATTCTAAAATGATAGATAATTTAGAACAGGTTTTGCTTTTGTGGCTTTCATACTAAATAATTTCATACTAATGGTTTGCGAGTGCTTCTTATTAAAGGTGCTTCTTGTGGACTGTTAAACTTGTTACAGGTAATAAAATGATTTTTTTTATATATATGTGTGTGTATATATATATATATATATATATATATAAAAAATTTTTCCTTCTTTCTCTGCCCTTTTCCCCTTTTTCCTCCCCCAGGCCATACCCTGACAAGTGCACTAGAGAACACGCTGTTCTACCCGCCTCCCAGGATCACCCTGAAGTTAAAGATGCCCAAATCGGCGCTCGGAGACTGCAGAAACAACTCGCTGAAGCTGGGCAAGAGGCCGCTCTCTCCCGACAACAGCAGCCCCGTTTACGGCAAGCGGAGCGCGCAGGTGTCCAAGGAGCCCTTCGACATCAAAGCCAAGTGCTACGCCAGGTACCAGCACGAGAGCCGGAGCAATGGCGTGCTTGGCGGGCTCGGCAAGCCCCGCGGCGAGGCCAAGGAGCGCGGCCCGGTGCTCGCGCCCGACTTCCCACGGGGCCAGCCCGCCGGGAAGCCCCTGGCGCTCCAGGCCGCTCTGCACGGGCAGACTTCCATCGGGAACGGGCGGCTGCAGCAGGAGGGCACCCGCCTGGCTGCCCGGTCCAACGGCCTCGTGGGCCGGGCGGGAGATGTGAGCCAGAGGGACAGCTCCAGCCAGACGCCCTACGAGCAGGAGCCCGTGCTGGCTGCCCACCTGGCCGGCCAGAGCAGCTTCCGGAGGGCCACCATGGAGCACTTCAGCCGCTCCTTCAAGGAGGCCACCAACAGCTTGGTGAGGACCACAGAAGACCTGCGGTGCTGTGAAAAGCCCTCGAGGAGGCTGGCCGCCAAGGAGCGCCTGTGGAGCAAGGCGCCGCTCGAGGGGGCTCCCTACCAGGACAACGACGGCTACTGCCCCGACCTGGAGCTGAGCGACTCCGAGGCCGAGAGCGACGAAAATAAAGAGCACGTGAGGCTAAGGCGGAGCAGCTCCGAGAGAGAGAGCCCGAGTAAGGACTTTGGGAGAGATTGTCACAACAGAAACAAAAAGAACATGATTTCCCACAGCACGGTGCAGAGGTGATTAGAAGCCCCTGCGGGGTAACTCAGCTTCTGCGTAATCCCGTGTCCCTGAGCCGAGCTCAGCGTCAGGAGGCTCCGGAACAGGACCGACGAGAACTGCAGCAGGGGATGGAGGGAGGACAGAGGAATTGGAGCGGTTTTGTTCAGCTGTGAATTGGTCTTTGGAAGGTTAACCGAGCTGCTGCCACGTCCTGCAGAAGCTCCGGTGTTTTGTTGGGGCTCGGCACCATTGGCCTTCGCGTGAATCCGGGGAGCCGCTTCCTCCTCAGCAGCCTCCTCGGGCAGGCGGCGCGGTCGGAGCGGAGCCCTCGCGTTAACTCAGCACCGCAGCCACGGCCCGGCCCCCATCTCGAGCACTTGGGAAGTGCCGCGGGTCTCCCCGTGGAGCCTCCCGGCCGAGCCGGGGTCTTGGCGCATGTGCTGGGGGGCTCCGCTGGGCCGACCCCAAGCGATGCCCCTGCTTCGGCCCCACACGGTGTTCGCAGCACTAGGAGCGGGAGCCGCCAGCGCTGCCCTCGGCCCCGGCGCTCGCCGAGGTCGTGTTGCTCTCCGCAGAAATCCGCTCGCCTTGTAAATAGACAACTTGTAGTACTTCTGCTCTGTTTTTTAATCTCTGTACATAGTTGCTTGTTGTGGGATGCACTTGTAAATATTTTACCCAGCTAACAAGTACAGATGGCTAATTTTGTGGATAGTGTTTACAAAAGTAGATGTACTACTTCAAAGGAAAATGCTACTTGACACTCACATTTAGGCAATCACTGGTGATGCCAGGTTCCTCTTGAAACGGAGATTTCACGTCCAGGGCTGTTTGGATCCGGTGCTTTTGAAGTAAGCCAAGGTAGAAGTAATTTTGTGTGACCTTTTTATGTGGGCACAGATTTTCAAACCTAGTTGCCTAAATAAGAGTTTAAGTTTATGAGTCAGTCTTACTTCTGGCATCTGGGTCTGTAAAATTTTAGCCAGTCATCGTTTGGGGTTTTTCTTTCCCCTGAATATCTGTGCTTACATTAAGCTGCTTGCCAACCTCTGGATCACTTGCTATTTCCTAAACTAAAGCTCTTACTGCCTTTTTCTTGAAATGAGCAGTAGCTGATTTTAATCAGTATTTAAATTTCAGGCAGTCTTGAGAAAGCAAGAGGGGAGGGGACCCCTTTTCTGTTTGTTTACACGATACAGGATTTTTGCTTGGATACAAACAAACCTGACTTCCAGAATCTGCGGTGTTGATATACAGAGTAACCGGACTGCTTTTATTTGAAATGCTCTACATTTCATAAATACACAAAACCTTCTGTCCCCACGTCGCTGGGTGGAGTAGGACACAGGTTATACAGGGCATACAAAGAACAACCCATTTCGGTGGAGGGGATCATTTTTCTCCCAGAAGGGAAAGGTTCTCCCTGCAATGTAAAGACGACTATGCAGAATCCAAAAGGCAACTTGGTTTTCTTCACAATCTTAACCTATTCCATTGCTTTTAGTCTGGGAAATTGCAAGAGTATTTTGAGATTAGTTTTAAATTTTGAAATCTCCCTAGTTTGCAATAGGACCAGCAGGTCAGGGGCTGGAGGACTTGTCAGTAGTGAAATTAAAAATTTAAAAAAAAAAAAAAAAAAAAGGAAAAGTATACTTGGCAGTTCTGCTCTTTGCTTCATGCATCTTAATATTTTTTTTTTTCCCCACTCCTTGGTTTTATGTATATTTGTGTAATTTGTCTTTCTAGAGCTGTATCTTCAAAATTATTTCTTTTGGTGTAAATATGCAGTAGCCTTTTAGGTTTCCACATACTTTATTTTAATGGGAAATGCTTCACGTTCTCAGCCACGGGTCCTTCAGAATGAGTAAACAAACGCCTGTTGGTCTGTGTTACAGTTCTGACTCTCTTAGTTCTCCTTCAGTATTTATTAGCAGTCCTCTTACCGGCCATGAAAACTTATGGAGCTCGTGTTGGGAAGGAACATCCGCCTCCGGAGGTCAGGAAAGCGCCTGTGTTGTTTCATGGCTGGGAGTGCGTAGCAGAGGGGAGGGAAAATTGGTGCTTCAGCAAAACCAGCCTTTCTGCTCTCCTGGGGTGACTGTATTTCAGTTGTTTCCAGTCCGGGCAATGGTTTTGCCAATTTTTACATTATTTTAATAGATATATGAAGGAGCCCTTGGCTATGTAGTTCTCAAGTATTGTCCCCAACGTGCATTTGCTAGTTTTTATTGTGTGTTCGGTGGCTAACTGTTTGAAGTATTACCTCTTAACCTTATTTGTCTTTTTTTTTGTGTGTTTTTGCATTTTGTTTTATATATATAAATATATATATATATTCAATTTTCCAAGATGGACTCGGTCTTTTTCAGATGTCCCCTTTTTACAAGTACTTTTTCATTAAATTATGAAACTGCTAACAGTATTTTCCTTTGTTGTGATTTATTCAGGGCTTCACCCTTTGTTCCTGGTAGGCTGCTGAAGTAGTCAGTCTGAGGAGAGTGCTGTGTCCATCAGGAGTTATTTCTGCAGAGTTGGGAGTATTTTAACAAGCTCAGATGTCAAGGAAAAGGCTTCTCCTTCAGCCTCCCCCCCAGAAAACGAAGGGATGCCAAAGGTGGTTGATGGGACACGAAACTCATTTGCGGTGTGTAGCGAATGGTCCGTGTCTGGCGGGTGTTTCTGCCTGTCTGAGCAAATACAACGGGGTGTTTGCTGCAGCGGTCTCACTCCATGATGCCCTTGCTGCTGTCTTGGTGTGAGTGTTTTCCCTGGTTGGACAAATCACATCCTAGTGGAAGCGCTGTAGGGAGAGCTGCCCCCTGTGCACTCCAGTCCATGCGCGGACAGGCTGCAAGGAGATTTCTCCTTCCCAAAGGAGACGATGTCGCTGTTGCCAGCGAAATGTTGGCTCTTTGCCCAGTACCTCCCCGTCCCCTCGCAAGTTCAGCATGGCTGCAGCTGGCAGCAGGAATGGAAGGAAAGCGGCCGGTCTGTAGAGTCCAAACCCACTTAGGATGGTCATGCAGCTCCAGCTACTTGGTGGTGGTAACGTGGGCCAGACTCGTGCAAGTGCCCATGGGTCCTGTGTAACATGGAGCATGATGATCTCTGGATTCATGTCTTCGCCCCAAGGTGTAATGTTTCCCAGCTCTAACCTGTGCTTTGACTACTCTGTTGTATTTGGCATCTCTCTGCTGTTTTCTTTGCATGAACCCCAACCCACGGAGGGAGAAATTGCAAATGCTGTTATTAAAACTATTATGCTATTTTAATATGCTATTAAAAATAACATTAAAAATTCTCACTTGATTTTGAAGCGATACCTCACTGCTGGCTAGGCCTGGAAACGTGGGCTCTGCTGTGGAGGGAAGATGCGTGTGTGAGGTCTGGACCATCTCTGAGCTAATGCTTAAAGCCAGCAGTATTAGCTGCAAAGATAACACTATGAAATCTTCCTCTGTGCAAATTGTGACCGTTTCTACAGGGAATTGACACGTGTACTGGGAAATCACGCTTTTGGCACCTAAAGTAATGAGCAGAAGGAAGCTGCTTGCGCAGCCCAGCGGCTTGGCGTGGTAGGGGCAGACGCGCAGGAGCGGCGAGGAGGAGCTGGGGAAGCAGCTGTTGAGCCTGCACGGAGCAGCCTGGGAGACTCCGGCTGCTTTCTCTGAGGCTTCCTCCATGCCAGCCTTGTGCTGAAGGGGCTCCTGCCCCTCCTGCTGGAGCCCTCCTGGGATAACTGCACCCAGGGCTCCGGCATTCCCGACCAGTGCGACGCGTCCCACAACCCTGGGGCTCGCCGGGTGCAACGTGATGAGGTGGACTCAAGTGACAGCGAGCGCAGCTCGTGGGAACAAAACCGTAGCGTTCCTCCCCACAGCGGCCTGGCGAGGAGGAGTTGTTCTGAAATACCGGGTGTTTCTGCAGTTGCCCTCCCTGGCCGAAGCCTAGCTAGGTGCCTTGCTCCTCACATGCAGGTCTGTCTCGCTGCGTGAGGAGAAGCAGCCAGCGGCTTCCCTGCCTCTCCAGCGCGTCTCCCAGACCATCCTCCCCTTTTCCAGCTTGATGAGGCTGCTCCTTCACCCACCTCGCCCTGCCCTGCCCAGGTCTCTCCAGCTCAGGGCTGGACAGAGCTGCTGTCCTCAATGTGCTCTCCTCCGTGCGGGCTGTTGGCTGCTCCAGGCGTGGTGCCCACCTGAGCTCCTTATCCGGCGCGTTGCTTCGTGTCTCCAGGCAGGCTCCGTAGTGGCTCCCTTCAGGCTGCTTAAAGTGTCCCATCCTCCAGACAGACGGTTTCTGCAGGCCCGTCCCGGCTGCCTCCCCGCTGCTTGCCCTGGGCCAGGGTGCTGGGTGAGGCCAGGGAAGGAAAAGGTGCCTTTTGACCAAGAAGGGCCTCTCTGATCAAGAACGGTGTCGGAGACCGGAGAGCTGCCGCCAGCCCAACCAAGGGGCCGCTCGACCGGATGGGTGTCGAGCCCAACAAGCTGGGTGACCCCAAACCCCTTGAGCTTGTGGCCCTCGGCAGGACGTGCCACTCTCAGGATCTTCTGTGGGTGCAGCGAGAGCAGGAGCCCATCGGGATGAGATTGGTAAAAAAAAAGTGGTTTTTATGCACCGTTTTGGTAAAATGGCTCTGGTTTTGCAGCTAGAGGCATTGGCTCTAGCATGAGAATGAGGTGTCTGAGGCAGGGAAAAAAGCCTGCACCTAGAAACACCTCCCTCCTGCCCCTGAGGCAGCTAAATCTTCTGTTGACCATCTCTGTTATCAGGTAAGGGTGGTGCCGAGTAGTTTAGCCCCCTGCCCTGGGGTCATGGGTGCTTTAGGCTTCCATTGACGGCTGAATGGGGCCAGTTCCCCTCCACCCAGAGCGATGGCTCCCGCGTTATCGCCTCCTGCGCTGGGTGTTGCTCCCATTGCAGCTTGGAGCCTCAGACAAGTGGTGGTTTACAGCCCTTACAAACAGTGACACCGAAAATGGACTTCTCTGAACCCAGCTGACCTCAGCTGAGAGCGGTTGCCCCCAGCTGCAGCCAGGTTGAAGTCTGCTTCAAATTGGGGGCCTGAACAAGAACGGACTTTTGTGCCAGGAAGCTGGAAATGCTGAAAACGCGGCTGCTGGATGCACTACTTGAGTGCTTTGGCTCCCTTTAACCTTAGAACGTTGTGGCTGTGGTTTTGCAACAGCCATTAAACTTATCGATACCCTGTCTTGCTGAGGGAGGCAGGATGGCAGCCCAGGTCACATGGGGGGCAAAGAGCAGAAAAGTGAGACATTAATGAGGGACGTGTTGTCTACACTCCACCCAAGAGTGTTCGCCCTGTCCCCTGCCGCTAGGAGGGTAGAGCGCGAGCGGAAAGACCCAGGCTAGAGTGTGCAAGACCGGTTAGGACAGCAGGGGCCCTGACGATAGATAAATCCGGGTGCATGTGTGGGGCTGGAAGGGATATTTGTGACACTCTGAGGACTGGGTTTCACTGGGATGGGTGACTTGTGTATCTGACTTTTTTTTTTTTTTTTTTTTAAGCACCATGTTCTTAAGTGGGGTACGTTTTTGCAAGACCGTGGCCAATGCATGAGACATGATGCTTGAAAAGGTCAGCCTGGCAGGTTTCAGTAGCCGCTGAGGCTGCCCTCGCTTTGAGCAGGCTCCTGTCTGGGATTTCCAGCCTCGGCAGAGTGTGTTCCCTGGCTCGTGCCCATAGCCAGGCTGCCGTTCCCACCCTCGGGCTGCTCCAGCACTCGGCCCACGGCTGTTGTGCACGCTGGCCAGGAAGCAGTTAAGTTTCCCCTGGGTTGGTTTGGTCTCCCCGGGACCTGGCTGCTGCTTGCTGGCACAGAGACACCCCATCCGAGCACGCGGGTTCGTTCCAGCGGCGAGGCTGGGCGGAAGGCGAGGGCTTGGCAGCGCCAAGCAGGCCTCCCAGCCAAACGATCTCAGGGACAGATCTGAACTTTCTACCACTGGTGTTGGTGTTGCTGTGTTTGCTGTTCTGTGTGCTTTGCGTGTCAGTTCCCTCGAAAATGCAGTGGCGCCCGGTGATGGCACAGCCCGAGGGCGCCCCTGAGGCGCCGGAGCAGGGCCGGGGTAGCGGGGGCTGCAGCAGCTCAGCCTTGCTGGCCTGCGCTCGCCCGGCCGTGCCGGAGGAGACGCGGCTCCGCTGAGGGGCTGCGAGGCGACGCGCAAGCCCTTCGGACCGAGCCGGGGCCTCGGAGCACGCGGGAAGGGGGAGGTGGAAGCCAAGTAAAAAAAGGACAGACCTCCAATCCCTCTGGGCTCTATCAGGCCATGCGGGAGGAGCAGGGGCGGCTGCAGCTCTCCAGGAGCTGGTGCTAGACCCCCTTCCTTGCAAGCCCTGGGCTTGTCCGTCACGCCTGCTCACCTGCAGTCCTTATGGCCCCTGTATTGGGCCAAATGGATTTTTTTTCAGCTGTGTGACACGGGGCTCATCAGCCATTCCCTTTGGAGCTCCAACCCAGGAAGGCCCAAGGCAGCACTGCCTGCTTCCACCTCTCCTGACCTCTTCCTTCCCCAGAAAAGCTTCCAGGGAGAGGACAGAGAACAGGACCCAAGGCCTTGGCTGATGCTCTCTGTGGAGGCGCCGGCGCTGCCGGGGGTGCCCGGTTTCAGGCTTGGATTAGCCATTGCAGGGGCAAGAGGAGCGAGCGCAGCGCCGTGACACGAGCGAGCCAAGTCCACACGCGCGGCTTTGGCTTTGGAAGGGGACGGCGTCGGCATCAGGGCCCCCTCCCGAGGCGCGTTTGCAGGGAGGCGGCCTGTTACCCAGGGCATGGGGCAGTGCCCGCGTCAGCAGCGAGCCTTCCTGAGCTCTTGGGCATTCCCATTGAGTTCCTCCTTTATAACAAGTGTACTTATGTATGATATATACATATTGGATCCACGGGAAGGTGGTATCTGGGCAAGGTGATGATAAGGAACACCTGTGGTGTAAAAGGGGTGCGGGTAAGGAAAGGCAGCCCATGAATTTTCCTAGGATATCATTAAAGAAAATTGATCCAGAACCAAATGAGCCTGGGAGCAGGAGTGCCTGGGGGAGGTGGAGGTGATCCATCGGAAATGCCTGGCAGAAGGCAGCTGCCGTGAGCGAACGCTGGGTCTACGAGGAGCAGATAAGACGGGTCTCGAGAGCAGAAAGGGCGCAGGGCCGCCCCATGGCAGGCACTAGTGGGAGCTGTGCAGGCCCCGCTTGCAAGGCTGGGCCATGCTGCCTGAGTGGAAGGGCTGCTGGAAGTGCCTGCTGGGATGGCGAGCCTCACCGGGGCAGGGGTGGATGTGGGAGCACCGTTCCTGAGGCTGGTGGGAGAACGGCCCCGGGTGAGGCAGCGTGTGTGGGACCACCCAGAGCCGTCCTGAGGGCGCGAGGTGCGGAGCAGACACCGAGGTTGTGTTTGCGTTGTGCATCGCCCACACGTGCCCTAGCAGCACATGTCTGGGGAGGCTGATGGAGAGAGCCGCCCTGGGCCAGCCTGGTGAGCGGCAGTTCTTCGTGTTTCTGTTTGTTTTGTTTAAGTCCAGTGAGTTTGGGCCCATCACTGCTGCTCACGTAGTGTGAAAGCAGGTAGGGGCAGTGCAGAAACGCAAGGGCAAACTTCATTCTAGTTCTGCCCCGCGCAGGCAGTTTCTGAGGCTGAACAGGGGAGCGCGCGCGGGGCAGCGAGGTGCGCGCAGAGCCCTGGTGTGACCGGGGCCGGGAGGGTTCAGGCTGCGGCGCGGGCGGGCAGGCAGCAGCCCGCGGGCGCACATGGGGGGACCCAAGCCCCGTCCGAGAGCGGCAGGCCCGGGCCGGGCTCCTCGGGGAGCAGGACGCAGCGGGGCTGCCCCGGGGCCGCCCTGCGCCTCCTCCCGGCCCTCCCGCTCCGCCCCCGGGTGCCCTCCCAGCGGCGACAGGGGCAGCTCCGCGGCTCCCCCCGCGCCTCGGAGCGCGGCCCGCGGCGCCGGGCGGCTCCTCCGCGCCGGGCCCTGCGCGGGCCGCCCCCCGCCTGCCCAGCCGCCCGCGGGCGCTATAAGAGGGGCGGCGGCGGCGGCGCGGCGCTGCTGGCCGCAGGTAGGCACCGCGCCGCGGACACGCCGCCGTCCCCGTCCCCTTGCCTTCCCTTTCCCTTCCCTTCCCCTCCGAGCGGGGCGCGCGGGCACAGCGACCTGCTGCTCCCCGCGGAGCGCCAGGGGCCCGGCCCGTGGGCAGCGCCGCGCGGGCCGCGACGCGGAGCCCCCGGGCCGCCCCGCGCCGTGTCGGGCTTGTCCGTCTGGCGTGGGCTTAGTTTGATAAACGTATTTTAGCCACTATCTCTTTTATTCATTTTATTTATCTTTTTATTCTTTACTTTATTTAGATATATTTTTAGCCGTTACTATTTTTATTATTTTATTTGTTTGTTTGTTTGTTTAAAGTTACCAGCAAGGGGTGAAAAGTTTGCAGGGCCCCGCACCAAGGCCTTTAGCGCTGGCACAGCGGGCCCCAGCCCTCCCTTGCAGCACTTTGTGGAGCAGCAGCCTCGGCAATGGGGGAGCTGCAGTAACCCAGCTCTCCCCAGGCTCCCCTCGTGCCCCCCTCGCCAGCCACCTCTGTGTTTTCCATCTGCTCAGTTGAAAATATATCCTTAAATTGGATGCAAGTGCCTGTGTTTATCCTTAGCAGTAAAATGTGGGGCTTAGGATTTTTTTTACGCACCCCTGCTCCATGGAGATGCACGTAAACCCACAGCTATTTCCCCCCCAGGCATGGCGTCCGTCAAGATCGAGTGTGTGACCAAGGAAAACTGCAAGATCGGGGAATCCCCGGTGTGGGATGCGAAGGAGAACTCGCTCCTCTACGTGGACATCACGGGAAGGAAGGTTTGCAAGTGGAGCTCCCTCACCCAGCAGGTGCAAGTGATTTCCGTGGGTAAGGAACTGCCAAAGAGCAAACGTCCCACTGAAGTGACGGTTGTGCAGCCTGGGCTGATACTCCTTCCTCTGGTGCAGGGACAGGACTCGCACACTGGGGGCAGTTGCATCCAGTGAAAGGAGTTTCATGGGCACCTCGCGGTGGGAGGAGACCGTCCCCTCAAAGCTGTCCTTGGGGCTGCGGAGGACTGTGCTGTGCACAGACACTGAGCACTGGGACTCCATCCCTAGGGCTTTTCTTATCCCCCGTGCTATTTGGTGGCACTTGTCCCATGTCCCCGGCACGTCCCCTTGTTGCTTGCAGCCCCCTGTCCTTTCCTCTCTTTATCCCAGAGGTTAAGGTTCTCCAGTGCACTCGCTCCCCATCACTGGTGTGTGTGGGGGTTTTCTTACTGCTTGCAATAAAGCATTGCCCGTCACCATTCTTCAGTATACTTTTGGGTGAGGATTTTACCTCACTGGTTAAGCGGATGGTATGTTTTTTTTGGGGTAACAGAGTCATCAGTTCTACTCTGAATAGTTCAGGAGTTCATTCCAGAAAGGGAGCCCTCATAAGGAAGGAGCTGCAGACAAACTCCTGAATGTAATACCATGAGCATTTGTGTCTCATTAAATACATTCTTCCTAAATGCTCTAGATAAATAACCAGGTTTTGGTAATTCCTCATGTTTAATGAAACCTGGTGAATGTTACGTCTTGCACACATGCAAGCTGTTCTTGTTAGCCCCAATAAGCTCATTCGGATGTCTCTGCACTGAAGCAGTCAGTTTTTAAACAAAAGAGGGCCTGATGCGGATTTTGGAAACGTGGCTTCTCAAACCTGTGTCTTCTTGCTTAGCTGGGAGGCTGCACTCCTCTTCCCAGCCCATTGCCCCCTTCCTGCAGCTTGGAGGAAGCTTAAGGTGCGCTCTGCTCCACACAGTTACTCTGGAGACACAGAGGGGATAGTAGCTGGAGTAGCTACTCTCTATTTTTGGTTTCTGATATCCCTGTTGAGTAACAAAAAAAGGTCATAATTAATGGCTCTACCTTGGGAATGCCGTGATTAAAGCAAAAACACCCACGGGGTGCCCTGGGGTTGTGGCAGGGAGTTGATGCCACCCAGGCACTGCAAAGGCGAGAGCAGAGAGCTGGGAAGGGGCCGCTGCTGGTAGGTGGCCGTGCTGGCGGCGAGAGGTGCTTTCAGTACCAGCAGTGTTTGATCTCCGTTTGCAGGCTGCTACCTAGGCTCATGCCTGCTCCTGATTCCTGTCTGATAAACGCTATCCCAGGTTTTATTGCCGTACTTGAAGTTATTGTTGCATATGTAGCATGCATGTAGTATAGAAACATTGTCTTCATGTTCATCTCTCTCTCTTTTCTCTTTTTTTTTTTTTTAAACTAATTCCTTCATAATAACCTATAATTGAAACATAGCTGTGTAATAGCTCAGGTGAGTAACCGTGAAGCGTTTGGTGCTTCTCCACTGTGCTCACGCTCTCGGAAAGCCCCGCCGCTCCTTTGTGCGGGCTCTGCTCGCCCTGCCTGTGTGCCCTGGTGCTGCCGGGGCGTGCAGGAGCTGCACAGCAGCCGGGTGCGGAGGCAGCGGCTCCCCTGTGCAGCGCGGCCCGTCTCGGTCTCTCACTGCGGCCGCGCGGGGCTGAGCTCCGCCAGAGGCACGGAGCAGCCCCAGGGTTCTCGTGGCCATCCATTTTCCCTGGGAGGGGGCTGGCCCTGCACAGCAGCCGCGTCTATGGCACCTTCCAGAGTTGGATGCAGACAAGCAGTATTGCCCCTGGGAGCTGCGGTAGTCATCATGGACCCTGAGCTTTTGTGTCCCAAACTGGGGTGCCTTTTGTTTTTACGAGCTACGACCACTTCAAGGTGACATGCAAGGTCAAGGTGCGAGGCCACGTTGTCCTGACTTGGGCGTTGGGCCTCTTGCTGCACAATAGGTTGTTTCTCACGCGTGTGGCCCCGCTGTGCTCGGCGTCGGCCTGCTTGCCCACTGAAAGCCAGCAGCAGGTAGGCAGAAATGGGTCGTCGTAGCACGTACTTCTCTTCAACGTGTTTCCATTTTGTCCTGTTTCTAGACGCTCCTGTGAGCTCCGTGGCTCTCCGGAAATCTGGGGATTATGTCATCACCCTGGGAACCCGGTTCGCTGCTTTGAGATGGAAAGACCAGCTGGTAACCACCATTGCTCACGTCGACAAGGACAAAACCAACAACCGATTCAATGATGGGAAAGTGGACCCTGCGGGAAGGTATTTTGCAGGTACGGTGGATGTGGTGCCTTTCTCCATCCTGCTCAGTGCTCGCCCTGCTCCTCCCGTGAGCTTTTACAGCCAGCATGCCCTGGTCAGTGTCAGATACAGCGTTTGCTCCTGCTTATGTGCTGGGGACCTTCTTGTCTTCAAGTAGAAGTGAATTCCAGTTGTGAATTTATATAAATCACTCAGCACCATCTTATTAGAACTGAAAGGAGACCTGTTTTTCAGAGCTTGCTTAGTTTAATGTACTATCCTGTCTCCTCCTGGTTGGCATGTTTGTTTCAAATGCAGGCCAAGTGCTAGGAGAAATATTTTCCCAGTAAGAAATTTTTGATATCATGCTTTTTTGTTCATCATAAATAAAAATTTGTAAGTGATGTTTCTAAACACAGTGCGATGCTGAGCCTCGAGAAAGTTCAGGAATGATCCTATCACAGGTGGTGAAGAAGATGGAGCCGGTGTTTTCTCAGAGATGCCCAGGGACAGGACAGGAGGCAGTGAACGCAAATGAAACGTAGGTAGTTCCATAGAAACATAAAAGCTTTTTTTCTTGAGTTCAAACACTAGACCAGGTTGCCTACTGAGGCTGTGTTGCCTCCATCCTTGGGGGCTCAGACTCGTGCATGGCCCTGAGTAACCTGGCAGTTGTCAGAGGTGCCTTCGAGCCTCCGCAAGCCCTTGGTTCTGCCCTCCTAGTTTGAAAATCCCCATGTTGTGCGTCAGCCCCGTGCTGAGGATCTCAGGCTCCCAAGGCCAGTTCAAGCAGGCACCCTCCAAGTCACGAAGATGAGGTTTGCTTTCAAACAGTGTTTTTGTAAGAGGGGCTGCTGAAGCATTTTGTGATGGCATTGCTATACGGAAGATACATTGGAAGGGGGGCATTTTGATCACACCTTTGTTAGTGCTGGACGTGCCTGAGCCAGCTCTGCCATTGATTTCAACCCTCCGCGCTGTTTCTACCATGCTCTAGCAAAAGACAGAGGCTCCTGTTTTGTCATCCTCTGCTAAGAGCAAGCAGTTTGGTTGGTGCTTGCCTTCTTTGCTCCCAGCCCAACTCAGCCCTGAGCTTTTGAAGGCCCCTCCAGCTCCCTCTTGTGTTGGCCGCAATGGGCATGGCCATGGCAAGGGGCTGCCCACCCAACCCGGGGAGAACTTGTTCACCTGTTCACCCTGGACCTGCTTTTTCGTCCTTGTCCCCCAGGTACAATGGCCGAGGAGATTCGACCTGCGGTGCTGGAAAGGCAGCAGGGCTCTCTGTACACGCTGCTCGCTGACCACTCTGTGGTGAAGCACTTCGATCGTGTGGACATCTCTAACGGGCTGGACTGGTCCCTGGATCACAAAACCTTCTTCTACATTGACAGCTTGTCCTACTCTGTGGACGCCTTTGATTATGACCTCCAAACTGGAAAAATTGGTATGAATCATGGGATTGTAAGATGATTATTTTTTGCCTAAGTATCGTGATGCTTGTTTTCATTCCAGTTATTATACAGAAGATGAATTATGATCTGTGGTGAAATAAAACACCAGAAACCATATTAGAATTAATCTGTACCTGCCTGGGCTCCTGGTTCAAACTAGTCAGAGGCTGCTGGCCCTATTCTAAAGTATGCAAAATGCATGTTGGAGTTTGAGTGATAATCTGGAATACTGTAGCTGAACACAGTGCCTGTCTGATCTGCCCATGTGAAAAGGGCAAAGTGTTTCTGTATGGTTGGATTTCTGTGGCTGCATCTTCCTTATGACAGATAGAGTAGGCAAAGTAACAGGAAGAGCTTGTAATATCTCTTATAAAACCGCTGCTAGGCTTCTTTAGTGGGTTGTTTGTTTTTTTCTTTTGCTCTATTCTGTTTTCTAAAATATAAGCTCTTAAATGAACAGCAGACAGTGCTGAGCAGCAGCTGGAAAACAGCAATTCAGAACTCTTCCTTCATTTATTTAAAAAAAAAAAAAAAACCCTAAAGGCTTCTGCATGTTTGGGCAAAAATAAAATTCCAGCAGCTTGGACTAATAATTTGCTTTTAAGTACATGTACAGCAGCATTTTGCTTTGAAAGAACTCTGCCAATTTGAAATCGAGCTCGTTTTATAATTCTGCATTTAAAGTTGCTGGAAGGGCAGCACCTTGCAGCAGCATCTCTCTGCCATGTTTATGGTTTGCAATTGAATTTTTCTTTAGGAAATAGGATTTTTTTTCTCCCTCTCTCCTTTTTCTGTGGGCAATCTGGTGATCCCCAGGAGCACGAAGGAAACTCATTAAAAATCTTTCTACACACGAGAAATGCTGAAGCTGTCAGAACACAAAGTAAACACTGTTGAAAAGTTGGATTTAATCTCTCTTAATAACAGCGGATAAAAGCTCAGATAGGAATGTTTGTTTTTAAGTTGACAGTATGCCTTTGAAGCCAGTGCTTTTCCTAACTCTGTGTTTGTATAAACTCCCTGTGTTTGTATCTGGAGGTCAGTTCTGTGTTGCATGGTGCGTTTTGGCCTGTTCCAGCAATCTGGCTGAACAGTCTCCAGGTCTCTGTTGGACTGAGACACACGTACTCGAAATGGTCCAAACTACTTTCATGAAAACAGTTAATGTTCTAAATATCTATACAATTAGTTTATTCAGTCGTTCATTTAATTTATGAGTAATACACTAGAAAAGAGCACCAAGTATAAGCACTATGCTTTCCCTGGATAGAAACCTATCCCCAGGTTTTCTTGCTGAGAAACAACTGTATCGGGAAACAAATGGGGCAGCAGAGATGATCCAGCTATTTATTTCATCTGAAAGTACCTAGGGCTTCAGCACAACTTTTGAAAGTAATAGTAAGGTGGGTTGTAGCTAATGAAAATTTTAACAAATATCTTGATTTTGTCTTTTTTTTTTAATTATTATTTTTCCCTACCCTGCAGGCAACCGTAGGAGCATGTACAAACTGGAAAAGGAGGAGAGCATTCCTGATGGGATGTGCATTGATACCGAAGGCAAACTCTGGGTAGCCTGTTACGATGGGGGGAGAGTGATTCGTCTCGATCCTGAGACAGGTGAGTCTTTGCAAAGGATCGACAGGAATTCTGCATCTAAAATAGAAAAAGAAGCAAAAATGAAGATGAGAGCTTTTTCCCTCTCCTCAGCACCAAGATGGTGTATCTGCTCTTTTTAAATCAGCGCTTTTTTGTTGGCTTTGTTGTTCGTGATATTAAGTCCTATCCTAGTTCACTGTTCTTAAGTCTTAGCCTTGTGAACACATCCCCTTTGCTGTCAGCCTCTGCTGTGCTGGACAGGCAAGGCTGCTGAGGGGCTTACCCTTATTCCTGTGAGCTGTCTGAGGTAGCAGCCTCTTGCATCTTAAAAATTTAAGATGGTTGGTTAAAAAACTGGATTAACCATGAAATGACAAAGCCAATGACTAGTACCTTTCCTTTTTTTCTTTCTTGTTTAGTGTGGTGTAATGTAAAGACACAAGCAGAGTTGTTGGGGAAAGCAAAAGCTTTTGTAGCAAGAAAGACGAGGGTGCTTTGACAAATGTCTGCTGAGAAAAGCTGCTCCACCCTGAGGTTGACCAAAGTCCTCTCACAGATATTGAGGGAGGGCCAAAACTTGGGCCAAACCTTTCACTTTTTTCTTCTTCTTTGTAGGGTGACTTGTATTAAAATTTCCATCCTGCTCTTTCAGAGCACCATTAAATAGGTAGTACGCTGGTTGGGCACACACAAATGAAGGGCAAGAAGAATCACGTATTTTGTAAGGAGGCCTATAACTGTGTGACATCCTAGAGTATTTCCAGAAGGAAAAAATTAATTGTAGGCAAATAAAATGGGCCTAATGGACATAAGCACATACTGCCCAACTGTAGGAGGAATTTTGGAAAAGCTTACTGGAAAGTGTCTCAACAGTTTTTGGATTATCGTTGGGGCAGTCTGTTTACTTGTAGCATGAGGCCAGTAGCTGTTTGATGGAATAATAAATGCACGATATTATTTATCTCTCTAGGTGTTCTGGAAACTTCAGCTGTGTCCCGGGATCCCTATTTTATGCAAGTTTGATTTGAAAGCCCGTTGCAATCACAGGAAAATCTAGGAATTCCTCTTCCTTGACTCCAGGCAGTAGAGATGTAGGAGAGCCACACGATCCCTGTTTGCTCCAGGCGCCCTTTGTAGTCAAAGCAGGGAAGTCAGCAGGTCGTGGGCGTAATTCTGGCGACCTGTTTGAGGGAGAAATTATGTCCCATTTCCATGGACTATATGGGCACGCTGGGTGATGAGCTCAGGTGTGGATGTCTGTGCCATGGCTGTTAGCATTTAATTAGAGGGCTCACAAGGGTTTGGGGCAGGATTGCCTTGCGATAACTGAGGTTGAAACTTGACAAATTATACATTGGCAGCAGCAATGTGACTTAAACTGAAGTGTGATTTCTGTCTGTCCTGGTTCTCATCAGCCTGCTGAAACACAGCATGGGAGCTGCTCCGGCCTGGGAGTTGTTGGTGTGAACCACCTGGCTCCACGCTGGTTATTCACAATGACAATTTATTTAAATTGCCCGTAGTAGTAAGCAGACAAACCAGAAACAGCATGCATGTTTTCCTCCAGGAAAAAGACTCCAGACTGTGAAACTTCCCATTGACAAGACAACTTCCTGCTGCTTTGGAGGAAAGGATTATTCAGAAATGTATGTGACTTCAGCCAGCGAAGGCATGGACAAAGACTGGCTCTCACGACAACCACAGGCTGGTGGCATTTTCAAGGTGAACGGTTCTTCTAGAAGACTTTCTATTTATTTATTTGTTTATTTTCTTTCTGTCTGTCTGTCTGTCTTTCCTCCCTGTCCTTGGTTTAGATAGCCGAAGGTTTGGGAGAGGTGGGAAGCAGGACACGGGTGGCAGACCATCAGTCATCTGGTAGGCTAAGTTATTGCTCAGAGTTTTGCTTCCTACTGCAGGAGAGGAAAGATGGATGTTCTTAGAGGTATAGAAACATTCTTTAAAGCAAGTCCTGCACTTTGGGGCAGACACATGCTGAAAATTGCATCGTCAGCTGCAGCTTAAGGCCTGGTGGTATCTGAGGAGGGGCTCTGTGGGGAATGGACTGTGGCCTGTGATTATTTAACTTTGGAGAAATAGCATGGCCTGAAATTACTGGCCATGATGGGCTGAGGTTTGCAAAATAGAGTAGGGTATCAAATTTGGCACAGTCTGTTGGGCAAGAAAAGTGTTTTATAGTGATGAATTATTGCACTTATCTGTTTTTTTTCTCCCTCTCTCTTAATAGATAACTGGACTAGGGGTCAAAGGAATCCCACCGTACCCGTTTGCAGGTTAAATATTCACCCCTTAAGAATGGATTAAAGAGCACTGATTTAAGCAAGGACAAGTTAGAACATCTTAATGTATTTGGCATCTTTTGGTCTAAAACTGTAACACTAGTGTAATTTGCCGTCAGGAAAGAAGAAAAACTACTGAAATACGTGGAATATTTTAAAACTGATTATTTTTTCCATTAAACTCAAATTCTGGTACATTTCCTGTTGTGCTAAAAAGATTCTTACCTCAAAAAACTTTTGAATATTGTAAATTTCTTCAATAGTAAACTAATCTGTTTTAACATCTTGTGGTTTTATTGTTTATTCTCCTGTCTCACATGTGATTTATGCCATATTGATTTAGTGCTTAAACCACTTGCAGTTTCTCCTTTACATAGTTTCAGAGCTTCTCATAAAAATACTCATTTGTGGTTTTAATGCTGCTTTAACTGGAACCTCGCTTGTCCCGTGAAATTCTCAACAAGTGAGTCCTTAATGCTCGTTCCTGCATCTGCAGCTTTCTTTTTGCATTGCATTTGTGAGACTCTCAGGTGGGGACGTGCTTACGTCACCGTGGGTTAGCTGGAGCCTTCATCATCCTTCCCCGCTGCATGTTCTTTACTGATTTTGTCATGTACAAACACAACTTCTGGGAGCAAAGACCTTGTCTTTGCCCACCTGCTGAAGGTCTCAGCCTGCACTGGGGAGATCTGTGATGGCAGGAGGGCACCAGATGTTCCTGGATATACGTGTTTGAAAGAACAGCACCTGAACATGCCTCCTGCCAGACCGAACTCACCAGAGAGGCGAGGGGAGCAACAGCTTGTGTGAACGGGAAGTTTTACTGTGGCTGCTCTGCAGTGTCTTTTGTAAGGGCCAGGTTTACTCACTGTATTCCTTTTTTGCTGGTAACTTGGGGCCTGTTTTTGCTAAAAAAATACAGTGTAGCTCAAATGGTTTTACCCTCGGCACGCTGCAGGTTTCCCTGCCAGTGCATCCCCGCCAGCCGGTAAATTATCTGTGCTGATCCTGCTCTGTCAGCTTACCCCACTGCTCGTGCAGGACAGAGCCCGTGGCCATGGGTTTTCCCTGCACGTAGCCCCAGTCGGTGGTAGCTGGTGACTGTGCACGGAGTTCTTCAGTAAGTTTCTGCAGCACCTGCTTGTGTCTGCGCTGCAGCCCGGGTGTCCAGGGGGAGACGGGGCCCCCCAGGTCACAGCAAGGCCTTGGTACTGCTGCAGACCAAGACGTGCGGGAATCACTTGGCTTTTTGAACCCCACTGTGACTCGTCCCAGCTACTGCACGAAGCCGGGGGTCAGAGGAGCCCGGCAGCGGCTGGGGTTGGGAGATGGGATATGAGGCAATGAAGGAAGTTGGGGGTTGCTGCTCCCTGGGGGCCCACCGTGCCCCTGTTTGCTTGATGTGGTGCAAAGCAGTCCCCAATGTGGTAGAGGGAGAGTTTATGAACTGATGGAGAGGGAGAATTTGTCAAATTTAGGACTTCAATTACATGAAGTCATAAGTCTAGCAAAAATTGCAATTGAATGTAAGTCTGAATTTGTATTCAGAGATGCGGCAGAAAATAAGCAGGTGCAGGCATTCAATAAGCTCCCTGTATCATCACTATCAAGTCGCACAGATTTCTGCACCTCAGTTTGTACTTCTCTTTATTTGATATTGGTACTTGAGCCACCACAGAAACCCTTGTTTTTCAGAGCAGTGCTAAAATACTAAATGCAGCAACCAGCACCGATGCTCTTCAGCACCGCATCCTGTGGTGATGCGGGTGTGGAATGAGAAGGGCAGAAAAGGGAGCTTTTGTGCTCCCCTCTCTGCTCCTTCGCTCCTTGTTCATCTCACTTGTGCCACGCCATGGGCATGGTGCGCTGCTGCCAGCTGATGTGGGGCTGGTAATACCCGTGTGGCTTCGGACATGGCCTTTCTACAGGCTTGTGGCAGAAAGAGGGGGGTGGGTTTGAGTGGGTATGCATGGGTGGGTGAGAAAGCACAGGCAGGAACATCAGCTCACATGCCAAAGCAATAGTCTGTGTTGAAAGCAAGCGGTATCATTTTCAGTAAATCCATTGCCGAAGAGGTGTCCTGGCTGGGAGTGAAGCCCATCGCAGCGCAGGGGCTTCCGGCTGGGATGCCAGCCGCTGCCCACACGGTGATGGTGATCTGCAGCTGGGCATATGCCCGGGGCCATCTTTTTCCTGTCCATGCAGTGAACGACATAAGCAACTGCTCATACATGTGAAAAAGATCTGCCCAAAGATGCGCCTGTCATTGTGAGCCAAGAGGTGCCCTGGCACAGCGAGCACCCGGTGACTGGAGCCCCGCTCTTACCCACAACAAACTGACAGGCACGGGCCAGGGGAGCTGCGCTCTCGGTGTTGCCCAGACGCTCCGCTCTCGCAGGTGGCACCAGCCCCCGCTGGGGAGCAGGGAGCTGCTCGCAGCGCTCCCGCCCGCAGGAGCCCAGACAGGCGCCACGGGTGTTTCTCGACTCCGGTCTCATGACAGGGCGCGGGATCCAGCACACCGGGGCTGAGCCATCGCCTCTCCCGGGCCTTTTGCTCCTGCCTGCCAGCGCCCTCATTTAGGACGGCTCTCCGGCTTTTTGTTTAATCCCTCATTTATTAATGAAACGTACCTCTTTGATCAAAGACTCGCGCTGATTTCAATTAGGGTTGAGCAAGAAGGCAATGACAGGAGAGCTCTATCAGGAGGAGTAGCTGCTGCGCCCTGGAGGGTTTTTTTTCTCCCTCGTGACCAAAATCTATAGTCACAGGTGAAGCATATTTATTCCCAAGCAAGCTGGAGAAAACTCAAATAATCCTTTGCAGGCAAAATAGCTCTACCAAAATAAAAGCAGAGGCAGCTTTGACTGGCTGGGGAGCTCCAGTTCTGCCCATTTCAAGGAGTGTGGAGACACCAGCTCCTTCCTACGGGAGGGCAAAGCCACAAGAAGATAAGTCTGCGCTTGATTTTTGGGCAGTGTCGTTGGCTGGAATATTGCCAAGGTGAGTTGTTACTTCTGTGCCTGTCTGGAGCTTTTTAATCGTTGTGTCTGCATCGGCTCTAACTGTGTCTGCTGTCTGCGAGAGGCAGGGCAAGAGAAGAGCAGGGGACAACCGGGTCTAGCTGAGGAGCAACTTGAGGTGATCAGGGCATTGAGCGACACGCAGAGCAAAGCCATGAGAGTAGCCAAGGTCAGGAGGGAAGCCAGTGGGGGAGACGTTGCACGAGGACAATTGGGGGAGTTCTGAGGAAAGACCTGAGAGAGCAACTTCCCAAGGGGTTGCAAAGTTGCGCTAACACAGTCAGAGGAACTGGCGTGTGTATGTGTCAGAGAAAAATATAATGTGTTTGCCAACTACATGAATATATATGCTATGCAATGTATTTATGACTGCATTACTATCTATATTGCACTAATGCCTTGATATGCTATCCCAATGACATTATGGTTATAAAAAGTAGGGGCTATAAAAGAGAATAGGAACAATTGACTCAGAGGGGAGAAAAGAAAGGGAAAGGAGAGAGCGAGAGAGCCAAAAAAACCTCCAGAGGAGCAAGGAGGTACAGAGGTGCACGGCCACCTTCGGCCAAGTCTGTCAAAACTTTCTGTTTTGTGACCAATACAATTAGAAACAAATGAACTTGATGGTGTGAGTAGGCTATCTAATTTGTGGGAATAATTGTAATAATAATTGGCTGGCTAGGGAAAAAAAATGCGTACACCTATTGCTGAAGATCTGCCCCGCTTAGCCAGTGAAGTCTACCAAGCTCCAAGATGTGTCTCCTTCTGAAGCGGCTGGCCTTGGAGAAGGCAGAGCCGGCTGACGTTTCCAGGGCTGGGTGAGGCAGGGAGAGGGGCAGGATGCTGGGAGAGCCGGGGTCTGGGAGCTGGGGGGGGTGGGGAGAGCAGCCAGGCTGAGACGTAGGGCCAGGCGCGGAGGAGGCCGCCCGCGTGGTCTGCAGGGCCTCCGCAGCCGTCCAGCGAACCCCAAGCACGGCCACCGGTGTGCACGGCCAGGCGGGCGCCCGGCGTGAGAAACCGTGTCGCACACGAGCTGCCCTCCAGCGAAGTGGCATGGGCAGTCTCTAGGTTGTGTTGAGGTTCATGCTCCAGCCTTTGGTGGGACTCAGTTTTGCCTTGCTGCAGTGGTGGAGCTAGCGAAGTCACCAGATTTTAAAAGAGCTGAGTGAGAAATATGGTTTCACTATTAAATCTCACTCTAGGAAAAAATGTTTTGGAAAGTGTTTAATAATAATAATAATAATAATAAAAGGTTCTATTTTTCTATACATTTTTGTTTTTAAATGAAAACCACTAAAATTATCTTAAAACAGAGTTTTCCTTTCAACTATTTCTACTGGGCAAAAAAGTATTTCATAGGAAGGAGAGCTGTGAAAAAAAACCCCATCCAGGTCTACATGGAACCCCCTTCAAAGTAGTTATTTAGACTAATGGGAGGAAAATGTAGAGTACTAGCAAAAATGCTGACAGAAACAGAGAATTAGAGCTGAAGTCTAGTGTGGGCTGAGGAGTGAAGGAAGTCTAAGAAAGTCCTTACCCTGAGCACCATCGCTTGGCTCCGAATGTGATGATCTTGGCAAGAGCTTGTTATTGAAATATTACTGGCTTCTTTTTCTTTTCACTAGAAATATTTGAGTTTGTCCCCAGCTCAGAGGCATACATTTTGACCCTCCAAATTTGAATCTGTGATGACTCTGAGGGCGTAATACTCAGTCTACCTCTTTTATTCATGTACCTGGGAACAAAATTTCATGTCATGTGCCCCCAAATTGAAGCATGCACTAAACGTTTACATGTGTGAAGAAATGCATTTCTCTTGCATGCTGCTTTGGGGCCATGATTTCCTGACAGGTGGCTTCTGTCCTCAATGATTCTAGTGGGGTGGCTGTCCCCTGTCCACATAGAGGCCTCCCCGTACCCTTGTGCTGCGGCAGCATCAACGGGGGCGGTTCCCTTTGGCAGGAAAGCCCCAGTGGCCCTGCTGCACTGCCCCCTTGGATGTGCCCCATGGCAAGACTCAGCTCACCCTCCTAATATGGTCCCCTGTGGAGTCCAATGTGGGCGCTGGCACTGGCGACCTCCATCACCTACCTCTGCTGGGTGAGGACGGGCGAGGAAGGCACGCGGCATCTTCCATCTCCACCTCCCATGTACAAAAAGAAGAGCAAACACCGGAGAAGAAGTCCCAAATGCCAAGAAAAAGTTAATAGATGTGCTGTGCAAAGCACCCCCGGTGCCCGCCCCGAGCCGTGGCCCCGGGCTGGGAGCAGCCCCGCAGGCCGGTGGGCAGCGAGCCCCGCGCATCGGAGACGAGGCGAGCAGGGCGCCTGGCACCGGCACGGGTAGCAGTGGGAGCCAAGTCTTCATGATGATGATGATGATATTCCTTAGTCACATGAACGCCTCGCCTTATCATTCAAAGTGACTCGTCCTGCACAACTTTCCACTTCAGCTTTTATTTACCTGTTCTCAATGCTTTTATCACCCTACGCGTTCATTTGCTCCCAAATCTGAGAAGTTTTGGGCTAGCCCTTGAGGCGACTGGATGGTGCAATATCTTCGTTCTACCCTATTCTCATGACATGGGGAAAATACTGAGCAAGGTTTTTTTTTTTTTTTTTTCTGTATCACATGCTCTGCTGCTGGCACTACAAAACAGGCCATTCAAAAGGGGTTTGGTTGGTGCCTCATCCTTCATGTGACTGCTGACTGAATAGAAAATGCAGCAGGTTACCTGCGCCGTGCAGATAACATCAACTGTTGCACATTTTTAATCATCCCTGAAAACTGCAGCCAGTTTCACTGGACCAGCGCTGGAAGAGAGACATCAACCCAGGTCTCGCAGTATTTTTCTCAGCAGGTGTGTTGTTATTGTGATTAACTGCAGGGCTTTGCCTTGGGGCCCTGCAGCTTGATGTAAACATTCAGCTGTTGGACTGAGGTAAAATTGTTCTTAAAATCCCTTGGTTTGCAGAGACCTTTGCTTGGCGGTATGCACCTTAAGGCTTCCACCGATTGTCTTATTCAAATCTTCAACTTGAAATTAAAATTAAGATAATGTCTGCTTGCATGAGAGAGAGAGAGCAACAGTACAGAAATGCTCTGAGGATGATCATTAATTTCTGAATTATGAATACTGAAATTACCAATTTTGCCAAGATGATTTTTAAAAGCAATCTGTATGGAAGATTTGGAAGGCTAAGATTAGATATCATTCCTAACAGGAAATACTTCTCTCAGTCTCAAGACCCTGATAACTTCAAGCTGTTTGACTTGGAAAACATTGCAGTGATACTTCTTGGCCACTTGTTCTCTATAAGGGGCTTAGGCATGGTTCCAGGGGCCTAAAATATCAACATGATTTTGTAGTGAGGATATAGGCAATGTATTTTATCTTGAAAACCAAAGACAACACCAGGAAGGGAGTCAGGAGGAGCTGCCGTCTTGGGCACTGAGGGGAGCCTTCATACAGGAAGGAGCATTAACCCAAAGGGGCAGCGTTTGGACAAGGAGCAGCGTTAACCCTGGCGAGGTGCCCGCGCTGGTGCAAAGACCATGGATATGAGCCTGGATGGGAGGGCAGTGTGCGCTGGGGATGGGGTCCTTCTCCTCATCCCTCAGAAGAATCAGCAAGTCTTTGTCTCCTCAGAGGGCAGAAAAGGTTGCCAGGATGGTGAGCTGGATTTGTTCAGGGCTGTTGGAAGAAATGCTGACACCTGGCCCAGAGAGGTCACCCCAGATCAGAGCAAGAGGGACTGAAAGGGGGTGCAGGAGGCCTCACGGTGCCCATGAGTCATTGGGGTGCGTGAGTCATCCACACATGATGCAGCACGGAGCAGTTTGATGAAATTCTGTCACAATTTATTGAGGATGGGGCATTTTGCCAGGACCTCATATACCCGCACTGCGGCCCTCAACCTCATGTGTCACCAGGACCTTGGCCTTAGGGACACTGCAGGAGCCTTGGGCAGTGATACCTGTGTCCCCTGGCACAGTGGTACCAGCATCCAGGCTAACGTGGCATTTCCACCCTTTCAAAGGACATTCTCATTGCGATGCCAAACAGTCTGGCTCCAGAAAGCCGTGTGCAGGCAGCGGGTGCAGCCTAGGTTTGCTTCTTGTTATGAAACCCCGGTTAATTACCTGATTGCATATTCCTTTGTGCACAGGAGGGGTCTGTGAATCAGTGTTTGCAGCTGCTTATCTGCAGGGACTCTGCTCTGTTGCTGGAGAAGCTGAACAATGGTCAGTAAATGAGACAGGAGCTGGTGGGAACAGAAAGGTTTAACAAGAACCAACTGACTGAGTGAAACCATCAATGAAACGATTACGCCCCGGAGATTGGGCAAGTTTTTGTCCTGTGTCAGAGACAGAGTCAGTGCCAGTCTTATTGCTGATATGAGAAGAATTTCAACAGTTTCAGTGTTAAAACTTCTCAGAGATCTGAGAGCAGCTCTGTGTTTTCCAGACCATGATATGACCGTGCAATAAAGTCAGCGTGAAATCTCTGAGCATCAGGTCACAATCACAGTAAAAAAAAAAAAAAACTATGTGGATGATCATGGACCAGAGCAGACAGTGGCCTATTTCTTTAGTAATATAATGCAGTCAATGAGGCAATCATGCAACAACAAAAGGAAAAAAAAGATGAGATCAAGCAAGCACACCTCATGCCATCTGGCATGGCTGCGCGGTGCCCGAGTGCTGCCTGTTTCCCCACACAGTGACTCCTTCTGACTCTCCCGCTCCCACCAAAGCAGACCAGCGCTGGCTGTGAGCTAACCCCGTCCCCTGGCTCTCCCCACAGCCACCATCCCGCACTAACGCAGCAAACCGCAGAGATCCTAGCGTTATGTCAGAGCCTGGCTGGCTTCCAAGGCACCTCCCGCTCATCTGCAGCCAGCTGGAAACCTCTGCTGAGGCTGCGGAGCCGAGTTGAACGAGGGAGGGAACCTGGTCCCTTGGCTCTGTGACAGCCGAACCCTGGGGGTTGTCACTCACGTCCCCCACGCTGCAGTGGTGGCAGCAACAGCAAGTTGGGTGTGTGGTGCTCGGCTGTGCCCTCATGGCCTCCACCCGCCACCGCATGGGATTGGTGCCCACGAGACAGCTGAACGCTAAGAAAGCAGCGTGGTCGTGTGTGACAAGACGTGTGCCCGAGAGATGTCAAGGGTTGTGCTTTGTTTTATTTATTGATATGTTCGTTGCTCAGGTGCTCTTTGGAAGACAGCCTTGAAACGCCACCAGGGTACCTGGTTTATCTGGGTGCATTGTGCCTGAGGAAAGGGACTTTGGGTGTTGGAATATTCAGGTTATTCAGGTATGCTTTGCTTTTGTGGGAAAATAAAAGAAAGGAGCAGGACAGGCTGTTCACTTGGAGAAAAGCAGCCCAGATGACAGGTAGCTGGCTATTGATTCCAGTCGGGGCTCTGCAATCTACCAAACTGGATGTCTGACGAACCTCAGGGCCCTATGGCCATGCCAGGCACTGTTTTTTGCATGAAAAGCTTGGAGTGGAAACAAAGCACTGGCTTTCAAAGGCAGGAGGATTCCCCAGCGGTTTGCATATTCACACTGGCTTGATGTGGGAAAAACTGGGAGCTTTGTGGTGGCTCCAATGGCTCCTTGGTACTGGCAAGCTGCAGTCATACCTGTGTGCATGTGCTTCCTCTGCGGGGCGTTAACAAGCGGGTGCTAACGAGGCAGGATCTTGGTTTCCTGTGACAAGACTGTCCTCCCGCCCCAGCCAAGCTTCTGCCCCATGATGTCTTCTCACAGGCCGCAGGAAGGCTGCCCCTTCTCCCGGGGACCATTCCCCAGCTCTGTCACCAAGACTTGCAGGCCCTGAAGGAAGCAGATGCCTCCTCAGCAGCCCCAGGCACCAGGATGATTCCTCAGCAGAAGGCAGGAGCAGACTTGATTCCTGGGGCTGGGTGAGGAGCACGGCCTGACAGGAGGCTCCTCATCCTGCCGCAAGGGGGGCAAGACCTTTGCCTCCTGCATGGCCTTTCCCCTGGAAGTGGGGCCTCTTCACTCGCTCCGTGCAGTGGGCAATGGTGCCGACCTGCCCAGGGGTCTCTTGGAGATGCCATCCTGCATCTCTCGGATAAGACCCTCACAGCCACAAAGTGTGCCGTATTCACAGGGAGCCGGGCAAATGCCAAAAGGCCGTATACAAAAATCTTTGTATGTAAATACATGTAAATATATGTGTAACTGCATTCCTAGGTGGCTTTAAAAACTGAAAGCAAGGCAACTTCACAAAACCCACTGATGCCAAGGGAGGGAAATTGCCCTGAGTTAACATGAGACAATTCACAGAGGAAAAGTACTTGAAAGAAAGAAAGTGAACCATAAATTTTGCTGTTTTCTCTTGGGCTTTTACATGTGTTTCTCATCTAAGGATGATCTTCTCAATAGAAAATTTAGCTCTTCAAGCTCCGTTCCAGACTGAGATGTGCTCAAATAAAAACAGAAGCCATGGAAAAATCACAGGAATCTCCCAAGTTATTGTATTGGGTGGGTTTGGGGAGTAAGGGGAGCTTTGCTGTTCACAAATTCCATTTTTAAGCATTGTAACTATGCAAACCCATACAACAAGAAGTTTAAATCAGATTAATTATTTACTCTCTTCCCTACAGACCATGTCCTCCTCCATTAAAATTGAATCTGTTGTGAAGGAGAAAAACAGGATGGGAGAGTGCCCAGTGTGGGAAGAGCGGGAAAATGCCCTCGTGTATGTGGACATCAACTCGCAGAAGGTTTGCCGCTGGAGCCCTGTCACCAGCCAAGTGCAGAGCGTCTCTGTGGGTAAGCGGAGCTGCTTTACCATGGGTCGCTTTCCTGCAGCGTTCCCGCCCCGCCTGTCCCGCTGCGAGCCCTGCAGCCTCACAGCCGCCTTTGGTGGTTGTGCCCGTGACGGGCACGTAGCTTGCGAGATGTGCTGGTGGCCGCGGTGCGGGGACCTGTTGCAGCGGTGACACGCTTGGAAAACGTCACCCTTGCTCTCCTGGCACCACCGCTGCCTTTCCCCATGGAGCCCTGCTGGGCGCAGCGCGTGGGGCAGGGCCCGGCGCTGTGCGCCATTTGCCGCTCTCTCCTCCCACAGGCGCTCGTGTGGGCTCGGTGGCACTGCGACGGCGCGGGGGCTACATCCTCGCCCTGGGAAGCACGTTCGCCTTGCTGGACTGGGACACGCAGGCAGTCACCACGGTCCTTGAGCTCGAACAGGATAAACCCAACAACAGGTTCAACGATGGGAAAGTGGATCCAAGGGGGAGGTTTTTTGCTGGTAAGTTCCTGGCAGAAATTCCTCCTGAAGGAAAGAGGAACCAATTATGCCGTGTTTTGCTCCTGACTCCCCGTTCCTCTGCCAAGCTCCTCACAACCACCACTGCCACAGCGAGGGCGAGCAGTTCTGTGAGTCCTCTTGGCAGCGCCTGCTGAAGCAGCTCTCCAATCACCTGATGGAGGAGGAGGAGGAGGAAGAGGAGTCCTTAATCCTTTGATCTAAATGAGGGCAGTGGCTGTCAGTCACGGCTGCCTGTCAAGAGGGCCCTGCTATTACAGGACCAAGCTTGTTTTTCAGAGGTCTGCCCACATGGCATATGAAGAGCCAGGGCAGGGCGTACACGGGTGGGAGGGTTGCAGGAGCTGCAGAGTAGGCCGGTGCCTTGCCTCATTCCCAGCGGGCCATGGGAAGCAGAGGTGCTAGGAGAAAGTCTCGGCCTCGCCAAGGCAAGTGGGGCTTCTGCCATGAATGCAGCCAGGATCCCCCCAGGCCTCTGTTCCTCCCCTAGAAATTATGACCCACACACAGCAACCTGCACGAGGAGCAGAGAGCAACTGATGGCAGTGAAGGTGGCTCCGGAGTCAGAGCCTTGCTAGTTCTACCAGCCAGCCTTGATCTCCAGATCAAGTTTGCCACAACCAGTAAATCCGTTTGATGCGTGCTTATGCTCGGTGTGTTGCTGGAGTTAAGGGGAAGAACAAGAGAAAAGTTAGAGAAAAACTGGTTTGCACATTGTCCTAGCTGTGTCTAATGAACAAACAACCTTAAGTTCAGTTTGGGCCAGATGCTGTAAAGCAAACTCTCGAGCTCTCCTAAAAAGAGAGGCCAACAGAAACAATTTCTCACAGTTCATAGAAAACACAAACACCCTCCTGGTGTGCTGCAGCCCCGTCATTGCAGAGCTCTGCCATTTTATCAGCAGAGAGAATCAAAAGCTAAATAAAAGAACATAACTGTGAGGGATAAATTAATTAAAAACTAAAAGCTCTCGCTTTGGTTGTCTTTACTTGGCTCTGAGATATCTCTGTGGCTTACAGCACCTGCATTTTAAGGTCGCAGCCCGTTTGGATTGTGAAAATGGGTGTCAGTGACAAAAAGCCCCGAGCAGTCCATTTTTTTGTCACTGACACCCACTTCCACAGTCCAAATTATGACCTTTGGCAACACTTCCAACCTGTCTCATGGAGGGCTGTGAGTAAAGCCTCCATCCTTGGCGTGTTGTCTTTGGCATCTGAAACTTAAACCTCACTGAAAGGCAGGAACTCGGCCTTCCGTGGTCAGGGTCCTTTCTGCAGCAGATAGCTGCTCCCGACGTCCTCTCCTGCCCTCATGTGAACAGTCTGACAGGATCGCACTTCTTTCTCACTGCCAGTGGGAAGTTTCTCCTCTTCTACCTTCCTGCTGTTTCCCGTGGGGCCTTTGCCATCCTTTGGTGTGTAGGACCTCTCAGGCCCGTTTCTACACCCTGTCCATCCTTGCAGCAGCTCTCTCTCACCACTGCATAGTACTTTCCTCTTTTTAGGCAGCCCAGGCAATATAGGCTGGGAGTGGTCAGTGCTGAATGAGCAATAGGTCATGTCATAGAAATTTAAGGAGAAGCACCAGGACTTCTTACTGAAGCTAATATTCAAATATGAGGAAATCACTCTCATGGGAACAAGCTGCTCCTTCCTGACCATTGGTCTCCGTTCTGTTTCAGGCACGATGGCTGAGGAGACAGCGCCCGGGGTGCGAGCCAGGTGGCAAGGGGCTCTCTACACGCTTTACCCGGACTATTCTGTAGTGAAACAGCTGGACCAGCTGGACATCTCCAACGGTCTGGACTGGTCCCTGGACCACAAGACCTTCTTCCACATTGACAGCCTGGCATATGCTGTGCATGCCTTCAGCTACAACGTGCACACTGGCACGATCGGTACGAATGCTTTGCAATTAGCAATATTATCACTTTTTCTGCAGCAGACCTGGTTGTATAAGGGCTAGTGAATGATTCATTTGATAGATTTCGTATTTTCTTCTCTTTACAGCTTGCTGGCAGGCTGACTGTGATTTTTCTCAAATTTAGTTATAAGCCCAGGTGTGTTTGGTGAACTACCTTTTCACATATTGCATTGTGCAAATGAAAAATGTTAGCACTTGCTCCTAGATGAGCGGATCATACTCAGAGCTGTTTGAAGAGCTGCAGGAAACAAGCCCTTTATGCTGCAGGATCAGAATTTGCGTTCAGGTCCTGTTTATTCTTGAGTGCCATCTACTGGAACCCTAGGACTCTAGTAGCTACATATATACAAATACTGAGTGCATAGGCAAATATTTGGCAGAAATGTATCAAGTTAGCATTTCAGCTGAGTTTTCTTAAGTCTGAAGTCAAAATCACTTGCAGATATTTGGTAGCTTTCACTTAAATTCACTTTCTGGGTGGAAAAATATTTACAGTATTTGCAAAAAGGAAATAAAAGTGCAAGAAAAGCTGATGTAATTTAATTTCAAAACAACAAGAAATATTTCTGTTGTTGTTGTATAAATCCATCTTAAAGGCAAAATTTCATCTAAGAAAAATGCCATGTCCATTTAAGGGCACTTAAATGGCTGAACTGATTCCCTTAGGATTCTAATTGCTGTGAAGTTTGTGTAATTGTAGCTGAAAATCATACAAATTAATTATAGTTATTCAGTTAGATTTTGTCCGTTCTCTATTTCAG
Source organism: Eudromia elegans (assembly GCA_003342815.1). Classification (NCBI taxonomy): domain Eukaryota; kingdom Metazoa; phylum Chordata; class Aves; order Tinamiformes; family Tinamidae; genus Eudromia; species Eudromia elegans. Next base: position 2,904,849 of record PTEX01000025.1, on the reverse strand, counting down.
CAAATTTTAGGGCATAAGGTTTATAAAGAAGGTTTAAGGTAATTTTTATATCCTCAAAAAATTTGCAATGAGCTTGAGCTTCCCCAGCCTTGATTTTATGCTGGTGAATATCTATTTTAGAGCAGCACAGTGACAATATTGCATGCAGGCCTGAGCTGGCATAGTGCTACCCTAGGGCACAGCTCCACGGACTGCACACACGTGGACCTACCTGTCTGTGAAGACCTGTTTTCTGCACTGCAGTTAGACTTCTAACTGCTGGTGTCTTGTCCTAATTAAAACTTGTAGCTTTATTGGCCATTAAAACAAAGTTCTTGATCTTCTTGATCCCGTGAGAGATTATTTATTACCGACAGTTAAATTAGACTCATTATTTATGTGACTTATTGCTCATAAAAAGACTTGCAGACTGCCCCAAGCCTTGAAGAAGTTATTGCGCTTGCGGTAGGCATGGCATGCGGCTAGCAGGTTAATAACAGGGTCAGAGGCATTTTGTTCTCCTTCCTTGATACAACAATAAGTGTGCTAATTCAGTATGATCTTTAGCCTCAATGACTCCGCTGAGGGCTTGTGTCTGCCAGACTAAAGAACAGTTTTAAGAGTATCTGCTACATGCACGTGTAAGACAAGTTTTGCAGTGTGTCTTTATTGTGGAAAGAGGATTTATCATCTGCTTGCAAGAGTGTGCTGGATGGTAGACTGGGACCTGGTACAGGAGCCGGTCTTGTTCACATGGTGCTGGCCTTGATGTTCTCCCTGCAGCCTGCCCGAAGCTGGTGTACTGCTTAGAAAAGGAGGAGCAAATGCCGGATGGGATGTGCATCGACGCAGAAGGGAAGCTCTGGGTGGCCTGCATTGACGGCAGCAGAGTGATCCGCATAGATCCAGAGACGGGTAAGGCCTCCGCAGGCCCTGCTCTGTAATTCTGCCTGGTTGACTGGCTGCTCGGCCACAGTTTTAAAGCTTCTCCCCCAAGATATAACCTCAACAGCCACCACTACTACATCCTGATGGGCACATGGGCCACACTGTCCTCAGAAGGGATGCTTACATGGAGATCCAGTACTCGGATTTAGGTCTCACAGCACGGGGCAGAAGGGTGCAGGGAAGGCAGCCAGAAGGGAAGTCTTGAAGGCAAGATAAGCAGGTCTCTTATTGCCCCTTTCTGTCCACAGGTTGCCTGGTCCAGGCCCTTCTGCCATCCCTGACTTCACAGGCTTTATTGTTTCATTTTGAGAAAAAGAAGCGAAGCCTCTCGGGTACAGGAGAGAACTGAAAAATAATTAGACATGAAGCAGACGAAAGATTTTAAATTCCCTTTAAACCATCCTCTTGGATATGTCCTCTGAAAGAGAAATACTTTCTTCATGCTCTGTGTAGATGCCACAGCTGTGCCATACTCATGACTACTAAATTTATATTTATGTGCTTCCTAGAAAATAGAAATTAGGAATCAATTACATACATACATATACATATACTTTTTTTCAGGAAAAAGAATCCAAACCGTGATGCTGCCTGCCTCCAGGATCACCTCTTGCTGCTTTGGTGGAAAAGACTATTCAGAAATGTATGTGACTTCAGCATATGATGGTCTGGATGAAGCAGCCTTAGCAAAGGAACCTCAGGCTGGAGAGATTTTCAAGGTGACCAGATCTTATTTCTCTCTACAAATCAGACCTGCCAAGCTTCACACTTGTAGAGTGAGGCATATGACTGGAGGTTCTGCGTTTCCATGTCCTTTCTAGTGTATTTCCCAATACATTTTTTAAAATTGTGCATTGCCTTTTTTTTTTTTTTTTTTTTTTTTTTTTTTTTTTTTTTTTTTTTTTTTAATCTGTGTTCCTCAGTTCTGCTATAAAAGGGAGTTGCTGTTTACAAAACTCACATTTGTTTTGCATGGGCAAAGTGCACTGAAAGTTAATATGACTTGTTTGGCTGATATGGAGATAAGAACCATATGTAATGGCCACAGAAAGAGTGTGTATTAGCAGAATTACTGAGTGATGTTTGATAATCTTAAAGATTAACCTTAGGGCTTTGTGTTTTTGCCGATCACTACTACATCTGCCACATCTTGCCACATCTGAGTACACTTGGTTTGCTCTGAAGGATGCCAGGTGATGACTCTCTGCGGACTTTCCTTGAAGGAAATGGAGGGATCAGATGCCTTGATATTTGTTGTACAACACATGAATGTTTCCATTTCAGTCAGTCAGAAATTTATCTTTTTTTCTTGTGTCTTTTTTTTTTTTTCTTTAAACAGATAACAGGCCTGGGAGTGAAAGGGATTCCACAGAATTTCTATGCTGCTTGAATATTAACACTAAATAACAAACAAGAAGTGCTTGTGTCATGTTGGAGTAATTCTCATGAGGAAAAGTCCAGTGAATTACAGGATTTATCTGTATGAGGATTTCTAAACCCACATCTGAGAACCAACATGTTTGGAACTGAAGATATTTCTTCTTCGAGTCTGTGTTGGGATGCAATGGGCTAGAGAGGCAAACTTTTCTATGTTACCTCTTGACATTTGCCATGAATTTACACAAATCTCTTCAAACTCCCTCTTAGTTTGTTGTACTGATGAGTAGCTCTGCATTTTCATATCTCTGTGGTTCCAGAAGCAGAATTTGACTCTTGGTTTTTGTCTTTTTATGATGCAGCGATGTAGCAGCAACAGTATGTGAGACTTTAATAAACAATTTTGGAGTGCTGACCTGGACTAGACTGCTCCTCTGCTGTGGATTAGACTTTTTCATAACATTCAGACTTCATTTTTAGATCCTTTCTAGCTGCTTTCTGTTGTAGGACAGCAGTCCTGCCGGTTTATTAGTAGGACTGCGCGGTGAAAACCAGGATGGGCACCCTATATTGAATGTATATAGTTGGGGCATTGGGGCTTATGGCAGGCTTGGGGCTGCCAATCACCCTGACCTCCGGTAACCCCAGAGGGGCAGGGGCCGGAGTGCTCCTGGCCCTGTCCAGCTGTTGCTGGGCTGACCAGGAGCCTCCGGCCAATGGCATCCCTGAATTCTCCCGACCAATCACCAGCGGGATTGAGAGCCGAACAATCATCGGCAGGATCCTGGGCCACCCAGTCACAATGGAGAGAAGCACCCAGAAGGCTGCTTCCACCAATCAGGGATGCCCACGGCAGCCATGGGCAGCTATATAACCCCATGTGCCCCGTAATAAAGTTGGACCTTTTGCCACCAACCTCTCTGTGTGTCTGTGTCTGTGTCTGTATGGCAGGCCAGCAGTTGGAGAGTGAGTGTGACAGAGGGGTTGGTCGGCGGAGGCTCCGCTGCTCTCACCCTCGATCCGCGGCGTGCCTCTCCGATACGGCCCCAGCATCTCCTCCGGCGGATTGCCACCCTTTTCACCGGAGGGCCTGCTTTGCGGAGCCGACGAGCGGCTGCGGTGAGGGCAGGCTCGCTGCCCGCAGGAGCAGCCCGAAGTCTCCCCATAGCTTTCCATTTGCTTTGTCCTGAATTCTTGTGCCTTGTCTTTACGACACAATTTATGCAGTTGAAAATAATTTATGCAATCTTATTTATAATATGTTTATAGTTTTGTTTGTTTGCTTTATATCAGATATTACAAAAAAAATCCTGCATGAGCACACACAGCCAGGTCACAGACTGTGATCACATCAGATCATATCTGATACTGAAACCTGAGGCTCATGTAGTCTTCCTGTCTGCACACGTACTTGCACACAGATGCCTGTACTTCCCTTTGATTTTCACACTTTCTTACCTTACCTTTGGGCTGCACCCCAGAGTGCTGTATGAGCTGGCGGATGTCGTAGCCGAGCCGCTCTCCATCGTCTTTGAAAGGTCCTGGAGACCAGGGGAGGTGGAGGAAAGCCAATGTCACCCCAGTCTTCAAAAAAGGCAAGAGAAGGAGCTGGGCAACTACAGGCCGATGAGCCTGACCTCTGTCCCTGGGAAGGTGATGGAGCAGGTCATCCTGACTGCTGTCTCCAGGCACATGGAGGAGAAGAAGGTGCTCAGGAATAGCCAGCATGGGTTCACCAAAGGGAGATCACACTTGACTAACCTGATAGCCTTCTATGACGGTGTAACTGGCTGGATAGATGAGGGCAGAGCGGTGGATGTCATCTATCTGGATTTCAGCAAGGCTTTTGACACCGTCCCTCACAGCATCCTCCTGGGGAAGCTCCTGAAGTGTGGATTAGATGAGTGGACAGTGAGGTGGATTAGGAATTGGCTGAATGACGGGGCTCAGAGGGTGGTGATGAGTGGTGCCAAGTCCAGCTGGAAGCCTGTAGTTAGTGGTGTCCCCGAGGGGTCAGTCCTCGGTCCGGTCCTGTTCAGTTTATTCATTAATGACCTGGATGAAGGGATGGAGTGCTCACTCAGCAAGTTTGCTGATGACACCAAACTGGGAGGAGCAGCTGATAGCCCTGAGGGCTGTGCTGCCATCCAGAGGGACCTGGACAGACTGGACAACTGGGCGRTGAGAAACCTCATGAAGTTCAACAAGGGCAAGTGCAGGGTCCTGCACCTGGGGAGGAATAACCCTAGACATGCCTACAGGCTGGGGACCGACCTCCTGGAGAGCAGCCCTGCAGAGAGGGACCTGGGCGTCATGGTGGACGACAAGTTGACCATGAGGCAGCAGTGTGCCCTCGTGGCCAAGAAGGCCAATGGGATCTTGGGGTGCATTAAGAAGAGCGTCTCCAGCAGGTTGAGGGAGGTGATCCTGCCCCTCTACTCAGCCCTGGTGAGGCCATACCTCGAGTAATGTGTGCAATTGTGGGCTCCCCAGTGCAGGAGGGATGTGGAGCTGCTAGAGAGAGTCCAGTGCAGGGCTACGAAGATCATAAAGGGCCTGGAACATCCACCCTATGAGGAAAGGCTGAGAGAGCTGGGCCTGTTCAGCCTGGAGAAGAGAAGGTTGAGAGGGGATCTAATCAGTGTGTATAAATACCTCAAGGGAGGGAGTGAGGAGGATGGGGCCAGCCTCTTTTCACTGGTGGACAGCGATAGGGATAGAGGAAATGGCCAAAAACTGAAGCACCAGAAGTTCCACAAGAAGTTAGGCAAAAATTTCTTAACAGTGAGGGTGACAGAGCCCTGGAACAGGCTGCCCAGAGAGGTTGTGGAGTCTCCTCCTCTGGAGATCTTCCAAACTCGCCTGGATGCCACCTTGTGTCATGTGCTCTAGGTGTCCCTACTGGAGCAGGGGAGTTGGGCTAGATGATCTCTAGAGGTCCCTTCCAACCTTAAGCATTCTCTGATTGCAGATGTGGCTTCTCTCCTCCTCTCTTGTTAAGCCTTTTCCTCTTTTCTCCCTTTTTCTCCCTTTCTCCTCTAGACTTCTTTTTGCTACTCTTCTATGCTCTTCTCCCTAAGTTTCTCTATGCAGTCACAGCAATCTCATTTTTTTCTCAATCATCCCTTTTCCTCCCTTCACGGTCCATACTGCTCAGTATCAAGTCCTTGTCCCTGCACTTGGCGCTGCAAGTATCTGCTCAGGTTTCTCGCTGCATTAGTTCCCCTCACATCACCTTTCCTCTCTGATATGGCCGCTTTGGCCTCTTGCCTTTTTCTTTTTGCCCAAATTGAAGGATTTTGTACCACATTACTGCGTGCACCAAAGCTAAGACTCGTCTCAGAATTCACTCAAGAGAGGCCCATCCTAACCTTGCTTCTTTGATGGAAATTAGGATTCCACTACAAAAATGCAGAAAAAGGCAGCATTTGAAAGTGGTGGGAACTAAACAAAAACTGATAAGCACATAAAGGAAAAAAAATTTTGCATTTAAAAATTCATTTATCAAACAGAGACAGTATTACAGGTAGTTTGTGAGTTAAACTCACAAAACAATTTGTTCTTGATGTGTTGCTTTTTTCCTTTTAAAATATCCATAATGCTCAACTTCCTTGCAAGGTACCCTGCTAGCTTGCTCACGAGCAGGGGATCATGGTCTGGGCTCTGATCAGCTCAAACGTCTCCTCCCAGGAAAACATCCTACCTGTCTTGGAGGGGAATGTGACATGGTGGGGATATTTGACCCCTCCAGTTGCAAAGTCCAGGAAAAGAGAATCGAGGTCCAAGGGGCCAAGAAGGAAACTTCATTGACTAGGCATTAGTAAAGATGCCTAATCACTTAACAGGATTTTCCAGAGTATGTAGTTGCCTTAAGTCCACTGTAAAACCTGCTTTTGACACTTTTCCAGTTTGTGTTCCAGGTGATTGATTTAGGTCACTAGCAAGCACTGTGCTCCAGTGCTACTTGACCCGATCATTGGTAAAACAGGATAAAGACTCCTGGCCCATTACTCCGCTTCCCTCCTACCCTGCCCTGGCAGGCAGGTGAGTCCATACAGCTGCACAAAGCCAACCCGATGGAGAAACACAACATCCAGCTCATTCTAATGTTTGCTCAACATCCAGGCTTTTGTTTTTTTCCCTAGTCATAATTCCAGTCGTAATTAAGCTGCTGGCAGTGGTGTTAAATGCCCTCCGGCACTATGTCGATGCCAAACTGCTATAAAGAACTGACAATTACGCAAGATTTCCTGTTTACCCAGTAGGGAGAGGAATGTGAAGAAGGATGTTTGGAGGCAAGTCAAGTCTCTTAACCTTTAATTAAAAAAATAGTAGGAAGTGATTGCAGGCATTTTATTTAATATAAAATAATAAATTATTTACAAAATTGTCTATTCACTGGGCTATTTGCCCTGCCAGAAAAGGAAAGGAGGTTGTTTTGAAACAATTGGTTCTTGAAAAATCCTGTTGCCCACTGGTTCCTCACAGATATTTGCTACGGCTTCCTCAGGTGTGCAGGCTGGGCTCACGGGCCTATAACTCTCCAGCCGCTCCTTTCCTCCATCTCTAAAGAGACACTTTGTTTGCCGCTGGCAAACTCCAAAGTTTGAGTGCTTTGGGATCTCCAGCATTGTATCAGGGCTTCATGAGATAGCAAAAGGCTCAAAGGTGAACTTCTTTCTCTTGTCCAAAAGTCAGCTTGTTCAGATTTCAGAACTGTTATATGATTTTGATTCCTAAAAGTCAGCTTATGGAAAATCACAGTAGGGCTATTCCCTAGCCCCATTAGTCAGAGTGAGGAAAAGACCCCTACCTTGTACTGGACATCCTTTCTTGCCTTCTTTGCAAAAATCTCTTAAATCTAAACTGAGGGTTTCCAAATACTCATAAATGCATCTAGGAGATGGATGAAGCTGGAAAAACATCATGGCTGTGCTGGCATTGCAGCTGGATGGTTGCTACATCCATGTGCTACTGGATATAGCCCAGTTCCCTGGAACTGCGAAGGATAAGGATGTAGGATTTGTTCTCACAGCTTTTATTGCTGTGCTTTGGATTCAAAGCAGAAAAGAAGGTGTAAAACAATTTCTTAATCCTAGAATAGGAACATCATAATTTCATAAACAATATTTATTCATTGCTAAATTATTTACCTCAACTTAAGGAGTTACTATTCTAAAGATCGTTGTTCTGCTAATGTGAGAGAGGAGGGACACAAAACTATTGCTTTTAAATGAGATATTCACTTAGAGCTACCTACTATTGATGAGTGAACAGGTCCTTGGAAGAGCAAAAAGCTGCCCTGGTGAAATGAGGTAACTTTGGAGAATTTGTTTATTTTACCTTGACACTATCATGCTCCAATGTACCTCAATGTCAAGCTAACAAATATAACTTTGAATACAGATCCTTGACATCTCCTTGTTGTTATCTCTCTGTGTCAATGTGGCTCAAGATTCCTGAGGATAATACTGCGCAGCCAACAAAGATGAGCCACCGAACTCTGACCCGCTATTTGTATGAAAATACTCTTGGAAAATGAGAAGCCACTGCCTTGATGAACTATTAACAACATTGTCAGGTGACCTGCAGGGTGGTTTTGGTCAGCAGCTGGACCTGATGAGGAAAACAGTTGCAGTAATGGGAGCAGGTGAATGGACAGGAAGTGGGTCTCCTATAAAAATGTCTGAAGGCCTGTGGAGAATAGCTGTAGATGAACTGATTTTGTCCAGAATAGTTACTTACTAGACCTGCTTAAAGGACCTGCTTAAAGACAAGACTTACTGGGTTTGTTTATGCTGCAGCTATTGCCAACCTAAAGGTCCAAGAAATGATTGGTCTGATTCTCTTCCTGCACCAAAATAAGGCTTATGGGAACTTTAAACATAAAAGCGATAATCCCTAAGAAGGTTAAGACCCTCTTCCTTATTCAGCCTCTGCTTAAAGAAAAAAAAGTGTTAAAGTCTGTTTTACAGCACCTGGATACAGTAAGGGAAGGGAGGATGTGGGCAAATATGCTGGCAATACTGGGGTGCCCAACATGGAAAGGATTCTACAGCAGGAAGAACTTTGTTCTAAGAAAATCAGGCTGTGTATGGACCCAGGAACACTCTTCTGATAGAAAACCTGCTTTCCTGCTCCTGCTCTTCCTCTTCTGTAAAATCCTGTGGGTGAATTTTAGATGATGCAGCCACCTCCTGAATGTCTTGCCAGATGCTGAATTGCAAGGAAAGGGCAGACTAACACTGAGCAGTGCTGCCTAATGCTTCCTTATGCATACCTGAGACCCTACTCCAGCCTCTCTTTTCTACCCTCTCCTGCCCTACCACCTGCCCATACTTCTTTGCACCAGCTTGGTTTGCTTATGTGAACGGAGCTCCAGAGAGCCAGTACAACCACAAACACTGCAAATATGATATGAAATGGTTCAGTTAATTGACAGAAAGGTTTGAGGAGGTTCTTGCTTTCTCTTAGGAGATATCAAGCAGAGACACAAGCTCTAGATGAGCTGGGAGGTGGCTGTGGGGAATAGATTGGAAGAAATGAGAATATCGGCTCAAGGCTGTTTCACTAAAGATTTCAGGGACATTGGTTTTATTTGTTTTGAGTGATTCAGAATAAATTACTCCTTCTGTCCACAAATCTAGAGTGCAAGGGATGTTTGGCTTTGCTCCTTTGGCGTGGTGCCTTCATTGGCCTGCAGCAGTGGAGCAATCTGGAGCTGTGTCTTCCAGTATGAGGTTGCTTAATATTTTGCAGGCAAACCTCCCAACATGACTGGCTACACCTATGTGCTCTTGTTCCCTCTGGTAGACTGTGCCTGGGCCAGGACTCCCTTTCCACCCCTCTCTTCTCCAACCACCTCTTCTTTGTGCTCTTTGAAGAAATATTATTGCTTGCAAATCAACAAATCCTTCACTGTGTGGAGGAAAGAAACAGGCAGCTGTAAGGTGTCACTCCTCTGACTGATTTTAGATTTGAGGCTAATGATTTGTGCCTTTTAATTATTTACTCCCTTTGATTGCAAAAGCAGCTAAGCTGGTTAGTATAGGCATCTGTAGACATCTGCACAGCAGATACCTGGGGAGCTGGGTGGGATGAATACCACCTAAACCTTTTGGCGACCTGGACCCCTTTCTCCAATGAGCATGGCCTAGGCCAAAGGGTGAAAATGTTACCTGGGAGACCACCGAGTGTCTGCATAGGCTTGTGCCTTTAGATTGTGATACTAAGTAGTGACGATGTTAACTTTTGCCTTCTTGGTGCTTGGTGGCTTTTCTCTAAGTACTGTTCCCCGTAGAAGATCTGTGCGGGTTGGCTTTGAAGTCCTCTCAGTGAGGAAAGATGGGAGACTAGCATTGTTCAACTTAATTTGTTGTGAACTCTTCCCTCTCTGCAGCATGGTATGTTTATTACACTGCTTGCATTAGAACAGGAAGAGAACTTTTTAAAGGACTTTGAAGGCAGCTGATACCCAGTTAAGGAAAGCGTGGTATGAATATGCAAAGACCATGTGCCTGGAGGAGCTAGAGTGAGATCAGTGCCCCCATCTCTACTCCCAGGTAACTGAGCCACAGACAAGATTGCTTGGTAAATCTTTGGCAGAGTTAGAAAGCCTCAGCAGAGTCCTAACCCAGCCAACACACAGTGGGTTTTGATGACATGGGAACTGCAGCATGGATGGATAATGGGAACCTGTAGGAGTGACTGCTGAGAAAAGGAAATGCAAAAAATCAGTGCCTAGGAAAACAGACAAACCCTGAAGGCTCCATCCTTCTTCCTATACCTGCTGCTCTTGCTCCATCCTCCTCCCACTTGCTCCGAATGCAAACAAGGTCTATCTGCACCTGCTTTCATAAGAGCCAGTGGGAGCAACTTGAGTCAGCTCTGAGTGTGGCCTTATCACTTATTCAGCCCAGGTGGTGATCTCTGTTCCTAATGCAGCATCAATAGCTGGTAAGGGCAGTTTTGAGGTTGCTGTCCTAGGAATTTGCCCTTGATTTTCATTAAGAGTGTAGGTTGCTGAGGAAGAATTGTTATTTTCTGCAATGTGTCACTCACTAGAGATTTCCCAACAGAGCAGAAAATAACCTTCTGTTTACTTTAATAAATGTCTTTATTAATTTTAAGGCTTCATATATGGCTCCTTGGTGAGGCAAACAGAATGTTCCAAGGTAAGCAGTAGTTCATAAGGTGTATTTCCTATGATGTTAATGATATTTCTAATAATAACCCTAATAATAATAAACCACATAGAGTTAATGTTGTAAGCTTCTCATTTCTTTTAAGCATTTTCTTTAAAAGAGCTGAACATTTTTCACCAGGTAAGATTAGGAGAGGCTGAGTTCTAGTTATGCACTGACCCCTCTTGGTGTCATCATTTCTTTCTGAAGCTGCTTTTAAATGGTAACTAAACTTTTTCTATGCAATATCCTAAAGCAACTTTGACGGACCATCTCCCTTGTAAGGAAAATTTCACCTTTTCCAGAGGGAACTTGTCACAGGAGGTAGATGTCTTAAGCATTAAGGTATCCTCATGGAGAGAAATAGGCAATTCTAGGCTGCAGATTGTCTGATTTAGCTGAGGATAGAGCAAGTTGCTCTTTAAAGACTAAAGTAAGAAACTAGTTTTCCTGCCCTCTCCTATTGTGTAGTGATAAAAGTTGTCAGTGTTTTTTGTTTGCTTGTAAGGAAGGAAACATGTCTAATCAAGATGAGAGTGGCTGTAATATGCAGGGATGGGTCTTCTTATGTCCTGCTGGAAGTAGGAGCTAAAGCTCTGCTGTTCTGTCAGAATATCTGAGTCACATCTTTATTTGTGCTCCTGGTCTGAATTGAGAAAGCCCGTGTAAGAAATTCCATAGCCTTGACATCACTCTGCACTGCTGCAAGAAAACAGTCTTACACTTAGCCCTAGGTGTTGGATTAAATAATAACCGGAGATTGTGCAAATGCTTCTGCTAAGACATGATGTCACATCAAGGCCTTGCACAAGCTGGGATGCACTAATGCATGGTATTAGGATAGCATCTCCGTTCACCTGGATCTCTGGATGAATCTTCATGGTATAAAGAGCCCATAACTACCACTAGAGAGAAAGTAGGCTGAAAATCTGCGTCTTTGTGTCACCGGCTCTGGCTCTTTAAGCAGCAGCCACATTCTGTTAAGCAAGGCAATACTGACTGCTGCATAAATGTACTTATTTAGGTACATCCAACATTCTTGTTGGATATAAGAGCCCTTGTGCTCTCACAGACAGATTTGGGGATGGGACATTTCTCATTTAATGCCAATAGACACAAGTCTGAAAACATTGAGGGGATTTCATGTTCAGTTTCACTTTAAAATGAGGAAGTTGAGGATTGATGAATGATGAGGGGTAAGTTTCTCATTTTTTAAAAACTCTCAAAATGTAATTTCAGAAAGATTTTTATCCTTTTATGATGATTATCTTACCCTTCTCCCAGCCCTATAGTGAAATCATAGCTCTAAGCAGTGATCTCAATCTGCTGTCAACCATCAGTAGTGTGGACAGGGTGTCACGTTCCCACCCCAGTAGTTTGCCTGGTGGATCAGAGTCATGAGGGCAGCAGAGCTGTGTTTCAATCGTAGCTCTGTGCTTGCTTCTTGCATGCCAGTTCTCTTCCTTTTCCCACCCTAACATGGTGATATAATATAAGCAAAAGACATATATTATAACTGCTATCATTTTAGTTTAACTCAGCTTGTGTTTTAAAAAGTACCAGGGGAAGAAAGATGGGGAGAAAGATGCAAGATAAGGTAATCACATAAATCTCATCTCCTTTAAAAAAAAAAAAATTAGCTAGCAAGTTCTGTTTTCCACAGTTTGGCAGCTGTTCAGCTTTGTGTTAACCTGCTTTCAGTTCCCCCATCAGTAGAGTCCCGGCTTCCTCAGCTGTTACCAGGGTTCCTTAGTTCCTTTTACTTGCCTTTCGGGAACTTTGCTTCTGTGCAGAGTAGGGGCTAGAAGAAAAGGTCTAACCCTGCAGCCTGATAAAAGGTTCTTCTTTCAACATCAAGGGTCCCTACAAGAGCTGAAGGACCTGAGGCGCGTTAAGTAAATTTACAGCAATGACTGAATTTGTCGTTGATGGTCCTGAGCACAGCCACAAACTAAACGAGCCTCCCTTGTTCCAAAACTGCAGCTATTTGTATCACAAAGCCTTGTAAGCACCCCGGAGGGCATCGGGTGCGCGGCCGTGGTGTTCTCTGCTTGTAGCCGGGGAACAGGAAATAGTTGTACTTCGGCTTGTTGCAAATGCCCTTGCTCCCTGCAGCTTCTAATGTGCGTCCTATAGTAAATGTTCTCCTGTGCTCTTATAAGATTTATTATTATTTCCTGAATTGCTTATGTTTAATTACCATTGCCCTTATCACTATAGGTGGAAGAGATATGGAGGTATTGACAAATAAAGAAAACTTGTTTATTTATATAACAAAACTTGGCAGTCAAAAAAACCCTAATCAATGAAATAAAAAAACAAATAATGAGTGAGGGAGTCTTTAATGTTAGCTCTTGTGTAGGATCTGTTTTCGTGTTAGGAGGCAGCGATTTTTTTTTCCCTGGGAGAAGGGTCAGAAGAAAGATGGCAGAAAGGTGGAAGAAAGATGTCAGTGCCTCTCTAGTCCTAGTGAAAGAAACTGTTATGGAAGATTGGCTCATGGGAGGAAATAAATAAGTCAGGTATTTTTCATTTGTTTGTTTTCCCGCTGTTAAGTGCTTCTGCCTCTCCTTGTGTTCATCAAAGACAACCCGTGGCATTTGCTGCTGAACTCCCAGTGCGCTGGCATTGCTTTTTACCATTGTTTTCAAGAAAGTGCTTTGTTAGTGCTGTACTTTGAGGTGTGGCAAATCTGCCTTTTTGGTCAGATGACATTGTATGTTGTGTGCAGCAGTGCTAGTAACATTCCTGTAAGAATGCAACCTAACAACCCAAAGGATATTTGTTATACCATTTTTAGAAAACCTGAAGATGGGCCATGCTGGGTGTATATCTGGATATTGATTTCTCACAAAATGAAATATAACACAAAATTGGTTTGTGGATTGGGAATATTAACAAGACTGTTTTCATAGAATCATAGAATCATAATGATGGGAAAAGACCTTCAAGATCATTGAGTCCAACTGTAACACCTTCAACACTGTGCCTGCTAAACCATGTTCCTAAGTGCCTCATCTCCATGTTTCCTGAATGCAGACAGGGATGGTGACTCCACCCCTTCCCTGGGCAGCCTGTTCTGGTGCTTCACCACTCTTTCCATATAAAAATTCTTCCTAATGTCTAATCTGAACCTCTGAGGAACTCTCCCCATGACCGGTTGTCACCAGCTGGATTTAACTCCATTCACCACCACTCTCTGGACCCAGCCATCCAGTCAGTTTTCTACCCAGCACAGAGACCATCTGTCTAGGCCATGAGCTGCCAGCCTTTCAGGAGAAGGCACTGGGAGACTGTGTCAAAGGCCTTACTAGAGTCTAAGGAGACCATGTCCACAGCCTTGCCCTCATCCAATAGGAGGGTGACCTGGTCCTAGAAGGAGATCATGTTGGTGAGGCAGGAGCTGCTTTTCGTGAGCCCATGTTGGGTGGGTCTGTTCCAGCAGATGCCAAGTAGGCAGGAGTGGAATTAGCTCAGTAGCTGCACTCCTGTTGTATGTCGTGTCCTTGTACAGCTTTTCAGTTCTGCATTCCTGATAAAAGCCTTCAGCATGCACCAGCAATTGAAACCTCTATTGCTTTGAGTACTGGTGGAAAAGAGTTCACTAAAGGTTAGCTGGGTTAAGACCATGGTGATAGGAGAAAAAAAGATCAATGGTTTACAAGGGTCTGAGCTATAAATAACTCCCTTTGTAAAGTTATCTGTCATTTTGGGAAGCACTTAATGTGTCATTTTTCTGTTGTAGACCTTAGCTTTTAATATTGGCAATGTTTGACCTAAACTGACATGCTGAGCTGAGCTGCAGCCAGCCCAGCACCTATGGTCTGTGTCATGGATGACTTGTCCTGCCTACAGCACGATGCCTTCTTTCAGGCTGAAGCTCTGTGGTAGGTCACCTCAGATCACACTTGCACTGCCTGAGACATCTGCCCCAGAATGCTTTTGCTCATGAGCCAACCATGTATGATGTACGTGCTAAGACCAAGCATAAACAGTAGGTCTACCTAACTACTGGAGCACTTTGCAGAGCACAGAGCAGGGCTGGTTCCACACCTAGGACCTGTTGGTCTGACCTCTGTCTGTTTTTTTCTAGATAAATCGTGCCTGTGCTGAAGTGGGGCCCTTATAAGGGTTCGCTCTACGGCAAGTTATGGTTAAAAGTTGAAAGTTCAGCTCTTGTCGCTGAACTTCTCGACTATAAACAAGTAGTTTGTTGCAGGACTTTCTTGCACATTTTCTCTTAAGCACCAAAGCTTTTATCTTACCAGACATATGTTACTCCTTCAAACTTTGGTCTCAAAGGCAGCAAATTCATTCCACCAGAGTGTCTGTAGGGCTGAGAAGCTTGGGATCTGCAAGTTGCATCCTTCCTTTCTTCTTCTTCGCCCTTGTTCCCTTGCCTCTAAAATACAAACAGTATGTTTGCCATCTACCAGGGCGGGGGCTGTTTGTGGAGGACCCCGAGATCCTTGGATGAGATGACCCACAAGAAAGGGCCACTATAACAAGAAAGTTGCAAGAGTCTGTGTCCCGTATAGGCATTTCTCCAGTCTTTTCCCTCCTTACATTATGCACACGTCTGGAGCTCAAGTCCTTCTTGGAGGTCAATGATGAAGTGGGTTTTGAAGTGCCTTATTTTAAAATACTAGTGACACCTGAGCTGACACAAGGTTTCTGCTCAAAGAATTTGGGGTAAAATGCCTTCCTTTCAGGTGCAACAAAAGTAAGAATAGCCTTATTAAATGCTTTTTTGGAGGCTTTGTAACCCTTCTTCCTAGGACTTGTCAAAATGAAATTCTGTTTCTTCTGTTTGAGAGGAAAATTATCTGCTTCAACCTTGCTCCTAAACCGCTGAATTTGTGGTCAGTATTGTTGTGACTGGCCCTTTTGTCAGCCAACACGCTTGGTTTGCCTGGTGTGAATAACGCAAGCAGCACTTCTTGGTGACAGTGTTGAGCAAATTCAGTCTCACAAAATACTTGTGTGTAGGTTCCTGCTGGCCAGCTCCATGTCACCAAAGGCAACTTGTGGAAAGGCAGCGTCATCAAGAACAGGAACTTCCCTGGAAATGGGGACTCCTGACTGGCCATGCAAGCCTCATCATGGTCCCACTCACGTCATGGTGTATTCGTACATGGCATAGAGGTCCAGAAACACCAGAAACAAATAGGGGAACCCCAGTCAGACTCTCTGGGACATGTGTTGTCCCTGATGCATGGGGTCTGGTGGGGCTGCTGTCCTGAAGCCTTTCCCAATTATTTTGATCACCCAAGGAGACTGGCTGGAGGACCAGGGGCCCTGCAGGCTGCCTCTCTTGAGTCCAGTCAAGACTGTGGGCCTAATTTTATTTTCTTTCTTTTCTGTTACGAGACATTGCATAGCTCTAGGCCTACCTGTGCCTTGGGGGCAGGTACCTGGAGATGCTTCAGTCTATAAATGCTATAAAGTCTCATCATTAGTGATCCTACCACTACAGGGCAGGCCCATCAGGTGGTCAACGGGTCCCTCTAGCTCTGCCTCACTCCCTGACTTTGTGGTTTCCCCCCTTCTCAGAGCCGTTGGGGCCACTGCCACTATCTGCGTGTCTTCTCAGAAATACTGAACTCTCTGTTGTTTTCCAGAGAAAGACTGAAATTAGGTGAGAGTTGAGAGACCTTATCAGTGGAGGAACAAATACGCACATGGCCAACATGTTGCAAGTGTTCCCAGAGCAAATGCTCTAAGCTCGGGGGATTCAGTTAAGATTGTTTCAGTATTTAAAAGCAGCAATTCTGTGCATTACAGCATAGAGAAAGGAGCATCAGTTTGGGGGAAAAAAAAAAAAGTTTGCACACCTCGTGTGTGCACAACATGGTAGGAACATTCAGCCCTTTATTTTGAGCAGGTGAGCGATGTCTCAAACTAAAGAATTGGGAAGGGAAGAAGAAAGGCTCACGCCACATCCCATGCATCTTAACCATTCAAAAAACCTTTTCTATATTCCTTGAAAAATTCACTGATTTCTCATAGAGTGAGTGTAGTATGTTTCAGGCGTAACAAAGCAGTCAAATCTGTTGAAGTGTAACACTCAGCTCGACCCTCTCCTTAGCACTATGACTAGTATCCCTCTAATTAAGAAACAATAAATATTTTATTTGGATCCACACCTATAAATCAGACCTGTATTTACACCAGTGCATGTGCTAAAGCTCTCTATATCTGTCTGTTTTGACTCTCTCAGATGCTATCATCCTCAAATCTTATTATTTGAATGCATCGAAATTTGAAAAAGTCCTTCAGGGCAAGAAACTCCTTTCCAGTATCTTTGAACTCTACTATCACTCTTTTTAATGTAGACATTTATTTTGAAATCTTGGACTTTTTCCTTTCCCCCAGCTTCTTCATTTTGAAATCTGCTTATCATTATTTCTGCAAATATTGCCAAAATTTATCCTTGCCTTGACCCTTCCTCAGGAGACCTGCTTATTCAGGGCTTAATATCTTGCTGATTAATTTCCTCTCCTTCCTCTGTTTACTGGCTTCCTAAATCCCTCTAGACAGACTGCGATCTCGGGGCTAAATCAGGAGCAACTTTCTTGACATCTGGCAATTCCAGTGCAAAATGGAGAAGTATTGAGCCCCAGACTCTGACTAGAAAGGCTGCAGATGAGAGGTTGCTAGAGACTTTTCTAAATATTGTCACAAGGATGTGACCTGCAAGGATTGCTTCTACACAGGTCAGCAGATACTGTCACTTCACTGCATTCCTGTTTTGTACATCCAGAAGAAAAATAATCTGGGTTTTCAATTCCATGGTTGTTTCTGAGTTTTCTGTTGTTCACCTCAAATGAAGATGGAAATGGCTTTTTAATTTTCCTATCTGCAGACATGTTTTTCTATCTAGTCCCAACTACTTCATACAGGTTTGTTTCGGAATTAAAGTCAGAAGCTGATTCTGACTTTAGTCTGACTTCAGCCTGACTTCAGTCTGGTTATACTGCACTCATCACATCAGTATTGAAAGGCAGCACAACTAATATTTTGGCACATCTCCATAGCCTTAACTTCTTAGATAAACTAAGAATTTAAAGCTGATTTTTTCTGATTTCTTTCTCCTTTTCTTTTTTGAAATATTTTCACATTTATTTTAGTCTATGCACAGTAATATTTCTCCAGTAAGTTCTCAGCCACTTTGTCATGCCAGGGCACATCCTTTCAGACTTTATGCAGCATCTTCTTTTTTTTTTATTAGCTTTTGTTTTCTCTGCCCTTTGCACTCTTTTGTCCTTTCTATGCCTGTCTTTCCAGTGTGCTGCATGTCTATTTTGTATCTCTGGAAAGTTTTGTGATGCTCTGCAAAACAATGATATATGAACAGCAACCTGAATTGTGGCACAATTCTGAACTCTGGGTGGCCTCACGGTCCTGGCACTCACAACTGGGAACATCCTAGTTAGCTGTGAACCCGGTCCTGCCGCTGCAGAGCAGTTTTGATCCTGCTCAAGAACAGTGCTGTTTCTTTTGTTCTGCCCCACTCGAAATGAGGTGGTGGAGAAGGAATGGCTGGAAAAAATGTTCTTGCAGTGAGAAGCAAAGCAACCTGAGCTTTGCTGCTCCTGACCCATGTGCTGAGGCACCCCATGTGCCTATGTGCCGTGTGGGTGGCCCTCTAGGAACGCTCCCCCAGAGAAGGGAAAGCAAAGACCATTTTCTCTTTTTGTTCATCCCTTCTTTTTTGTGTCAGTTCTGCACTCTTAATTTGAGTATTACATATTTCCACATGCTTTTGCAGCAGGCAGATTAAGTAGGGAGACTTCCCTCGTATCACAGAGCGTGCAGGAAAGCAGGCAAGACACTCTGCTTGCAAAAATGCATTGGGGATTTGAACATTTTTCTTCACACATCATTCACTCACTTCTTACCTCCTTTCTACTCAGAGCTTTTTTGATGAGGTTTCCTAGCTTCTTCTATAAGTTAACATAAATATGAGTGAATTTCACCACAAATGAGAGACTGTACAAGTTAAAGAACTGTTCAGAAGTATTGGATCCCCTTTTAGCAGCACTGTAAAATGAAGAATGGAGGCTCTATTGGACAACACAGGTATTTGAGGGACTAGCAGTTTTTTATGATATTTGTCAACAGGCTTCTTTTTACTAGCAGATTTTTAAGTCAGTTTAAAGTGAGATTTTAAAGCAGTCAAAGACTGCTACCCCCCATGACTTTGTGCCGCACTGGCACTTCTTTTTTTCTGTTCCCTGCCTGCACATTATTCCTGAAGCAGTTCAAATTAAGGCCACTAAGTGTCTCATTTGTGCATTTTACGTGGCTCCAATTAGCCCGGATTACATCTGTTCCTCTTTCTCATTTGCCTCGCTCCTCCTTCACCTTCCCAAAACCTGCTGTTTTTTGACCTGAGCTGGGCGTTGCAGCGCCGGGCCAATGGCAGGTAGCGTGCAGGGCTTGTTTGCGTTTATTTCCTGCTTCGCTGCGTGAGGCGCAGTCTCTTTGCAGGAGCCTGAGGAACTCTGGAGGGGTGGAAGTCTCTCTGAAGAGCCGGCGAGCTGAAATGGAAACTGAATCTTCCATCCGAGTAAGTAGAGCAATAAAAACGGAGAGGGAACAATCCTCCCTCCCTGAGAGCAAGTATCAGGTTATAATGTAGGTCAGAACTGCGGCAGTCCTTTTCCTACTGAGAAACGCAAGCTGCTAGCTGGGTTCTGGGTACTGAAGCTGCTTGCAGTTAGAGTGTGCTTTTGCCTGTATGTTTGGGGAGACTGGCAATTTATTCTTCGTTGTGGCAGTTCACTTAATTCACATAAAAATGTTTTCTGTAATTACTGCAACATCAGTTAGTGGCTAATTAGGCTGCAGAAAATGTTTTAATTGTGTTGTCAGACATTCACCAACCATGTTTTCCTCCTGGAACTGGGACACCCAGTGTCCAAGGCGCCTGGAAGAGCCTGAGGGAGATCTGCATGCGCAAGGTGTGCTTTGGACGTAGCCCTCGCCTGGGAGAGATCCCACCCAATGTTATCGGCTTCCTGAGGCTAGAGCATGTGGCCTGTGTCAAAGATCCTTAGTTTTTTTGTGAGTTTGCGTATTTTCCTGCTTGTTTATTGTTTGTGTCCCGGGAGCATCCTCAAGGCTTGTGTAGTATCTGCACTCAGACCACTGGGACCAGGTTGGAAAGCAGTCACTAGCCCTAGGAGTGAGGGTAGCGAATCATGGCAGCTATGCTATATGGTGGAGTGGCCTTTGGCTTCCCAGTGTGGAAGATGGGTATAAAGACACAGTCCTCCTTAGCGGGGTTTGCAGGTTGTTCATAAAAAGGGCTAAGCTGTACTTGTAACTTCATTCCCTCCAGGCAACCTTTACTTTCTTCCTAAAAGATAGGCTGAATTTGAAATGCAAGACAGTAAATCAGTTCAGAAATTGTGAGGACAGGATCTGAAGTTTGTGGCACACAAGGGATGAGACCAAATTTAATTGGCATCAGAAGGAGCCCAAATTATACAAAAAGGGGACAAGATTAGTGTCAGTCTTCTCTTATCAGAACAAGGGGTCTTCAAAAGACAGAAGCCTGGCACATTAAGTTGCAGAGTTAGAAGAAGGCTGAGCTGATATACCTGGGATTTGAACTTGTGTTTCCAAGAAGAGTAAGGGTGACCATAAGAAGTTGCATGTAAATACTTTTATCCTTTATAAGCCAAAAAGATCTGCTTTGTCTGTGAGTTTAAATTCATGGCATTTTTTGCCACTGAGCTTCACATTAGGCCCACCACATACCTGCTCTTTAGTGTGCAAGACATGGTGTAAGCCTCCTTGCTGCCTGTGCAATGGACCTGTGCATGTGGATAACCTCTGATCTAGCTGTGGTTCACCAGGAGGAAACCCTCAGGTTACACCCAGGACGCATGCAGCCTGTGGCCTCTGGCCACCGCATGGTGTGGCACAGCAGCACTTGTTGAAATATCTCCAGAGGATGATAGAACTTGTAGCTGCTCTTCTTAGTAAAGACTTAGTGAAGATGGGAGAGCAGGCAGGGACACCAGGCTCACTGTTTCTACTATTACTTGTTGTCCCTGTGCTAGTGGTAGGCTCAGCAAGATGCAGATGGACACTGTGGTCTAGAGAGTGCTCGTGCAGGCTGATAGCAGGGCAGAGGCCTCTATGTCCTCGAACGACATTGCATGTAGCGCATATTGTGCCACTTTGTTGTAGGCACTTTCATACAGGGTAGTAAGCACAAGTACATTGGGATGATCAGGACATAGTTTCTGCTCTGGAGCTTCCAGTTGACCTCAGTAGAGGGTTATATTCACATAGTCAAAGGTGACTGCCGTGAGCGCTCGCTCCTCCAGCAGGCAGTATGCGCTAGCTGACGTTGAACACAGGTAAACAGAAGCATGCTGTTAGGATGCTTTGATCAAGTAGTTTCAGTTTCAAATTCTTGCTCCAATCAATGTCAGAGTCTCGTTTTCCTGCAGGGTTTCCGTGAGGCTGAGCTAATGTTATCACATGCACAAAGAAAATGTTCCAGGAGATGGAGTTGGGTGGTCATTGCGGCCAAGATAAAAAGAGTAGTCTTGGTGCTTTTTGAACCCCCAGACTCCCACTCTGTTGCCACTGCAACACCTGCTGCCACACTACTGGTGTCACAGGATCACTGAGGCACAGATCTTCCAAACCAGGATTCCCTCAGTAAATGGTTCTTCCTCTGGAGGTTTAAGCAAGTCATTTTTTTTTTCAGTCTGTCTAGTACCGGCAGGCCTCGTCACCTTCAGGACATGACCTTAACCTGTGAGCAAGGTGGCTGCATATTTCCGTCAGTGTACATGATCCCGTCTTTATCTCAGCTGGGGTGGTCGTACTTAGAGAGACCAGAGGGATAGCGAGGTGGGCTGGCTGGCTGGTGCTACACACAGGCAGATATAAAAGCAGACTGCATCTGTTCCATGTAATATACCCGTAAAACTTAGCAAAGCAGTTCCTAAAGTTGCCTTTCAGATGATCCAACGTGATTGCCACAAAAATCTATTACATGTAATTTAAGAAAACTGCAGATTGTTCATCTAAATGGTATGGTCCATTTCCAAACCAGAAATAACCAGCAGTACTTCAAAAGCAGCCCAAAGAAAATTTTGGAAAGAAGCAATCTCAGAAATGAATATGTTGAGGTGCACCATATTTATGGGACCTGCCAGGAAGTTTGGTGCCCACATAATACACAGCTGCACAGAAGAATGAAACATTCACTGTGACACCTTTTAAAAATGGAATAAAAAGAAAGGTGTGATATTATTGTAGGTAATTGTTGTATCACCCGAGAGAAAACAGAGAAACTCTTCAAATCACTGAAAAGGTGGAAGATCCTCAGCCTCCAAAACACTGCTGAGACTTCAACAATATCCTAGAAAGAAAATATAGCATTGAGGACAGCTTGTCTTCATGTTATGCATCATTCAGGAGAACATAAAGCGAAAAATGAGCGTCATGGTTCACGCAGACCATGTTGAAGGCCATCACTTCTCAGCCAGATTTCACCTACTCGGACTTCTGAACCACAGCTGCCAATTTTAGAGAAAATCCTAGAGACAAAATGGAGCGAGTAGTTTTCAGGAAGATCTACCCAAACTAAAGTATATTTGATCACGTGTCAGCACTCAGTAATGATGTCAAGGATAGGTATCAAGAGATTTTCTCAAACCGAAGAAATGTTACTGCTTCAGGAGAATAAGATAACAGGTATTTTCCTCCTTGACCCTGTGGAAATCCAGTATCCTGCAAAAATCGTCAAGACTTTCCATAGGCCTTTGATATAGCAGCTGAACTGATGGTTCAAGTGTGGACCAGGACTCTGAACACTACCCTGGTCCTGCCATCAGTCGCACTGTAGCTGGGAATGCACTTCACACTGGAAGGAGACTACTCCGTACAGTGTCGCAATGGCCGGTGCACATAGTGATTTCTCTACAACACCTGAGCTGCTCATGCTTGGCTTGACTGTGTTTTTATTTCAGATATTCATTTTTCAGTCTGAAAGCTATAATGTGACTTTGGCATTGTGTTGGAAGACAGTATTTCCAAAAGCAGTGTGTTTTGTAGCTGAGAAGCAGCTACATAACGGAAGCAGCTGAATTACATTTTGCTCTAACAGCGTGAGCAAAAGATTTGCCTTTTACATCACGTAAAAATACATTCTGTACATGAAAAAAGGTGTAAGTTCAACTGTAATATATGGAATGTTTTAATACTTCTTTTGCTTCTTTTTCCTCCAGAACTTCTTATAAAATCTTAATAAAGATAAATACTAATGGAAGGTGCTTTTCAAACGTCCATTCACCTGTGCCATGAAAATGGTCAATGGATGTCACAGTTACCAGAAAATCTCTGGGATATTCCCCTCTACAACTTATCTCTTCCAGGTAAAGTTTACCTTTTGTTCTCTGCTGTCCAATAACTGGTCATTTAAGCATGGAAGCATCCTGTTTGTTCCATTTCAGCATGGCTGTATTTATTATTTGGGTCAATGTGTGGGAGAAGAGTTTGGGGGAGTGTTTGTGTGACATATATGTGTATGAAAATATTTTTGATCTGTAATGGTTGTGATTTTATTTTCTTCTTGATGTGGAGGGGAAAATAGATTTTTTAGGGGGAAAGAAAAGAGGATTTTAAGAGACAGTGTGCATCTTCTTGTCAGGCCAGTGTTAGCAATCTGAACATTTGCCTATCTGCGCCATGGTGGGTTTTCTGTTGTGTGACTGCTATTTAATGCTTGCAAAAATGGTTCCAAAAGGAGAGAATTTTTACTCCCTTATTTGTTTCGTCATAGAGTTTAAAAGGAAGTGGAAAAGTATGAAAAAAAAGCAAGATGGTGCTTTTAATGAATGTATGTTTTTATTGTAAATTTTAACTCTATTGTATAGGTAATGTTTGTGAAAACTGCATTTATCCTAGTACTGATAAATACAATTTTATAGTAGCTGTTGGCCTCACTGGTACTGCCCTCAGACTTAAGTACCATTTCTTCGGTTATATTATTGTATTATATGGTTCTCTCTATTACCTTGAACTGAATTTGTTTCTCATTGTCTATGAAGAAAGTACAAGAGAGCCGGTTTACACTATCAGGTTGAAAGGCATTGAAGAAGTGTTAGCTCTCAAGTGATCCACTTCGCCTCCACAGTGAAGAGGGGTTATCATTACTTAATAAAGGTCTAGCCCAAATTTTCTCTTACACCTTTAAATGAGAGAGAATTTGAGTGGGAAGCAGCACAGCACGTAGACGAGTGTTTGTGTAGGTGACTGGTTGTGAAATTACAGGCAAGATCCAAGGTTAGCTTCAGCAAAGACAAACCAAGTCTTGTCTTCAGTGGGTCTTCTGGGAGGACCTGAGAAGTGTGCTCTTCTTGGACTGCTTTTCTGCTCTTTGTGGAGCAGAATGGAGAGTAATTACTCTAATTTTAATTGGTGTTAAACATCAAAACAAGTGGACCTGTCAACTGATGAAATTACAAAAGAGGACAAGGTGACTTGACCCATAACTACGCAGTTCAGTGGAGATGAGTATTAGTTTGTGGTAAAGCCTCTATAAGGGTACTCATGCACAGATAGGATAAAGAGAAGCAAGATTTTGTATTTAACTAACAAGAACAGAACAACAACAGAAAAGAAATTTCTCTTTCTGCATGTGACAGAAAAATAAAGGTCCCATTTTCTTTTTTTTTTTTTTTTTTTTCCTTTTACAAAAAACCTTTAAAAGTCAGTAGTGTGCTCAGTGTTTTTGTGTCTGAAAAGGATGCTGGATGCTGTAGAAACTGAGAGCTGCTGACGTGTACCTCTGGCTCATTTCTTGCCTCTCTTCATAACAAGGAGCGTTTTCTCATGAACATTTGTATTGAATATTTGCTTGCTTTGAGATAGGATAGTTAATTAATTGTGTTGTTCTGGTTCTTGGGGTATTTTCTGAGTTAGCCTTGTTTAAAGCCACGGGAGGTTGCACAGAGACCAGGCAGGAAGGAAAAGCATAGTTGAAGGCCAGCCAATTTTCTGTAGCATTCAGGGGACTCTTACAGAGCATTGCAGGCCACTTAGCTTGGAAGATCTGTTGCCTTTCCAGCTGACCTATAAAACTGGTTTGGCCCGACTCAGACCAAACCAGATCAAGACCAACGAGGTCTGGACAGCTCCAGCAGGTTTTTGGAGGGAGCAGTGTTGGGAAGCCCCACTTGGAAATGGAGGTTACTCACATCCCTCAGGAAGCTGAGCCTGCCCTTCTTGTCCTCAGGGAGTGGGAAGGGCATCACATCCCAGAGTGGGTCCCAGAGGGGGATGCCAGGCTCCATATAACAGAGAAGACACCAGGGCTTGCAAGAAAGTTGAGAAAGACGGAAGCAAATCCCTGTCATTAATGCGATGTTGCACCAGGCCCTGGCCCTGTGCTGCCAAAATAATGCCCTTTTCTGAAGCTACCTGGTTTGGTGCTAGCCCTTTCTGTTTGTGTTGTACTGTGTGGTGTTGTGGGTATACCCATCTGCCTTTCATTACTGCAACTCACTGACATCACAGAACAGATTCCTAAATTAAAGGTTACTATCCACAGGCTGATTGGCATCAGTAGATGCAACACCCAATGATGGAATCCTGTTAACTTCCCTCAGAGTTGGAGCTGGTCCATTGGTATTTAATGATTTGACTCTCTTCTAAAACAAACTTCTTCGTTTGAATTCTGTCTTTGAGCTGCAATAATCTCTGTTTGGCCTTTAATTAGGAAATAAGATAGAAATCAAACTTTCTATAAAAAAAATTAAGCTATTAAACTATTTATTGACTGCCTCAAATAATTTTCTTTTTCAAATGCTATCTTGCTCTTTTCCTTTGATGGCCACTTGAAGTATTTTCATGGGCATCAGTAAGACTCCGCTTTCAACAAGGCAGTTCCCACCATCAGTGAACAACTGCTTTGTCAGAAGGTTTAAAAAACAAAAGATATGCAAATTCTCTACAGATACTCCATCCAAATTCCAGTATATCACCTCATGCATATTAGCTGTTCTTACTGATGCCTTACAAAATCTCAAGAAATAATGGAAAAAAACCCCAGCAAAATCCTCAGCTGCCTGTCCTGAAGAAATTGTGATGTGCAGCAGAAACTCAATTAGATATAACATAAGAAGTGCATAAAATTTCTTAAGGCTTGTTTTGAAGTCAAAAGTTTGCATAGGCTATGCTCTGCTTGATTCTGATACTTCACCAGCCCCCAGTATGTTTTGGACAAGTGATAAAGAAATATTTTTCAGTTGCCTGTGCTGGAAAGAGTCAAGTGCCAAGTGCCAAGGCGTCGGTCCAGTCAAAGGTGTAAGATGAATTTCACCCTTTACTCCTGGTTCTGTGTATCTTCCTGTGCAAAGATGCTGGGCTTGCAGTATGAAATCCTGCATTTGAGCAACTTTGGAATCCGAGCAAATTCTAGATAGGTTCAATGTTCAGCTGTTTGTCCCCAGTAAAAATGAGTTTTCACATCAAAGGAGTTGTTTCAGCGGAGGATACTAGTTGAAAGAGGCTATTTTTAATACAGTTTGTTGAGGCAAACCTCAGTGCCCTTCTTACACCAGGATTTGACACCGAGCTATTAATATCAAGTGAGTGATCTCCATAGAAGAGCCGACCTCTTCCCCACAACTAGTTGTGCTGTTAGGCAATATATTTGCATGTCTTGGTGATGAGGTCTCATGCCAAGTGTGTGCCAGCAATATGACTGTGTACTGAGGCGCTGACTTGTTAAGGGGGGACATTTACTGCATATTTATTTTTGCATTCTACAGGGAGTCATGACACTATGACCTACTGTTTGGATAAAACCTCTGCTGTTAGTGACAATGAGTCGAAGCTGGTGAATCTTTTAAATAAATGCATGCCCTGTATTGTACATCCTATTATTATGAAGTGGTCCACGACACAGGTAACTGTTATCTGCCACAGTGATGAACATGGCCAGGTTCTCTTGTATGCTGGGGAAAGAATACCCTGCTGCCTAGGAACAGGTGTTATTAATAAATACTGTGTTTGGTGTTAAGTGCCACTGCTAGAAAAGCAGGCAAGACATACCAGGTCTTCTTTTGTGGGAAAATAGATGAAGATCTTTAAAATTTGCCGCTTGCACTTGTTCTGTCATGTTTATTATTTCTATAAATAACATTTAATACTACTGTATTCAAAAGAGGTTGGAGGTAAAAGGGCTCTTCTCCTTCCTCTAGCTTTCTTCATAAGGTCATATCTGTCATATCTGTCCTTGTTGCTGTCGCTACTGTGTAGAAGTCAGCTGTTTTCCTCTGCTTTATTATGCACCTCAGTCAGCACCAGTGACAAAGTTGCTGTTTAGTATCTTTTTTTTTTCCCTTTTTCCTTAAAAATTGAGGGAGTGATGTTGTGGAACCCCACATTAGTCTTAATTCATTTTTTAAAAACTACTACATTTAAAGTTAGTAATTACCTCTTTCTGTTCCTCACAAGTGTATTGTTAAAGACAGAACTGGGGAATCACAATTGGAACTAGAGCTTTTGAAGATATTTCTAAAGAGTGGGTGCTTTTGAAGATTTTTCTAAAGAGCAGACTTCCAGGGCATCAAAGAGGTACCAAAAACCTATTGAAGAAACAGTTCATTATTAGTGAATTAAAGCAGAATAATTGATAAACAGCAGTAATTATCCCTAGCCTTCTTGTGTTGTATTCGAGCAGCCCTGGTGTCTTAGACACCATGACATATCAAACACGGAGCAATGGGAATCAGCTGAGACGGAATGGCACTCTTATCGGAGTGTCTTGACCTGCTCTTTGCTTTGTGGCTTAAAGGAATGAAAGATGTAGACACGCGCCGACTTGTGGGTTGCTGGCTGATAAAGTGACCTTGGTGGGGACAAACAAGCTCCTGACACCATTACAACCTTTTCTACTCTGAACCCACCCTGCTGAGCTGGAAACGGCCCGGCACTGGTCAGGGAAAGGCCGGATTGCGCCCCCTCCTCTCCTTAGCACTTTGTTGCTTAGTCAGTCATGTTTGCGAGAAGGTGCTTCCATCCATTGCTATCCAGACCACAGATCCAGGAATCCTCCCTGTGGCAGGACCCATGGGTTGCTGGAGTCCCAGTTCGTAGGCAGTGCCCAAATGCAGCTCGGGCTGTCCTGTGTGCTATTCTAGAAGTGCAGATCCTTTCCTTACAGGGACTAAGGTGTTGGATGCCCAAGGCAACTTTCTGCCTTTCAGTCCTAGGTGTCCGACGTGAGATCCAGCACTGAGCAGTATCACTGCCTAAAGTTTCTTAAATTTGGCCCTAGGGGATGTAGCCTCTCTGTTTAACTTAGCATTTAAAGTCAGGTGGCTAATTAAGGATTCTGATCTCCCTAGTTATCCCATGAAGTCGACAGAAAGAAAGAAAGGTGTCCCAAGGGCAGTTCAGAGCAGGTGGTTAGTCTGGTGTCTGAATGTCCTCGCTCTGCTGGTGCCTGTCTTTCTCCCTGGCTGGTTGCAAAGGTTGGTAGTGTACGTACACAGAGTGCTGCAGCGCTCGCAGCACAGAGGATGGGACTTGGGCACGGTCACCCCTGCAGCTGCAGCTGCCTGAAGGAGCCAGGGCCGGGCCAGGCCGGCAGGCTGGGAGCAGCTCCTGCGGGCCTCAGTGCTCTCAGCACCCGCACTCGGGGCAGCACCGGCGCTCTGCCGCAGGGCGCGGCCATGGGGGGGCGAAATCCCTGAGATCCTGGGAAGGGAGGGCCAGCGTGGTTGAAGTTAGCCAGGGCGAGCATCCTGCGGGGTGTCTCAGCAGTGTCAGCACTGGACTGTGTACGCTCAGCATCCTGTCTGCATTTAGCTGTAGCTGAACCCTTGCTGACTTAGAACAGTACAGCGCACCTTGCCTTAAAGGGCTCTCCGCACGCAGTCTGAACCGAGACAAATCAGTTTTTAAACATATTACATTGATCCTGCTTTCTTATGCAAAGAGATCCTTGATTATAAACAAAAGAGATGCATCATTTGGGACTCTTGCCCTGGAAGCTCCCTGTACCATCCATTCCATTCAACCCTCAAAGCAAATAGGATGGGTCTGAGGCAAAGTTAAAGTAGAAGAGGGCTTCTCTTCTACAGGACTTTGAGTTTTTCCTAAAAAAGAATGACAGCTGATACTATTTTTTTTCCAATGTTGTTGTTCCTTTTGCTGAGGCGCGGTGAGCTCCACAGAGACAACCGCTGTAAAGTCTTTGATCTGATAAAATAAATACAGCATTTCTAAGATACGCTGATCCTGCACTTTCTCTTCGTGATAATAGTCCTATGAACAGTGATTGTGTGTTTATGCGCAGGTTAATGGATCTTAAGCTTTCAAAACACAGCAAACGCGGAGGTCTGAACTGAATCTAGTCTTTATCTGGGGCATATTCCCCATGGAAATTAGCATCCATCTTGTCAGATGGTACGAGAATTCAAAGTTACCCCTTGGTTTCATATAGTGTCACTTTTAGTGAAGTTGAAAGACCTATGGCAAAAATGTCACAGGGCTAACTTTGCATCCGTCTTCCAGTTCCGAAACAAAGCACCAGATCTCTCCCACACTGTCAGGATCTTTGTTTTTTGTTTAACCATTCAGGAGCTGAGCGTGACAGAGCAACTCGAGGCCGGAGTTAGATATTTGGATTTGAGGATTGCCCACAAGGCGAATGACCCATCTATGAATTTGTACTTCGTGCATATGCTTTACACAACTGTAACAGTCCAGGTATTGTCCTTACCTTTGGAATAAAGGCTATAAAAGTGATGACACTTCTTTACTTAGAAAGGGAACCATCCAGGAATGCTGGTCCAAGGTAGGGTATTTCTTTTCCTGATGTGAGGACTTCAAAGCAGAGGGTATCTGCAGGGCTGGTTATTGAACTGGAAGTTAGTTTCGGTGCTTGGCAGTAACATTTCAGCACCAGCCAATTTATCATCTGCAAGTGTGATATCTACCAACCAGTCACCAAGTGGTTGATGTTCCCAGGGTGCTGGGAATGTTCTCCTGCTGTCCTGGGAAGCCACCCAGGGCAATCCTGTTCCTGCAGCATGGAGAGAGGTTATTAAAAAGAAGGTGCTAAAAGCCTAATAAAATCATAGCAACTTTTTCTTATAAAGGAAAGGAAAACCTCTTTGGTGTCTTAAGATTTCATGCTGACGGGCATGTTGCAGTAACTTCTACCTGCACGGCTAATTGCACGTAATCTACAAGAAGATCTCCTTGCCTGGAACAAGTGGGGAAACGGGGCCTTGCCTTGAATCAAGCACAAATCGCTTCCCACTTTCTGGGTTTGCCACAAGCAAAGGTTGAAAGGATTGGGAAGGTGAGTTAACTGCTAACCTGCCCCTCTGAAGTAGGAGATTCATGGATGTTATCAAAATGTAAAGCCACGAAATATATGAGGAAGAATCCATGCCCAGAGCAACCAGGCCCTGGTCTGCCCAAAGCAATTTCTGCTGCCGTGTGTCCCTGGAACACACCGTGGGCTGCCAGACAGCCGCTCTCCAAGACCCTGCGCAGATTTTTATGACTGTGATTCTGACCTATTGCAAATGCTGTGTGTTTTACTTCCTTTCTCTTGCGTATTACAGAATATTTTCTAAGTTGCCATGATTCTCTTTTGTAGGATATCCTGTGTGAAGTCTTGAAGTGGTTGGAATCTCATCCTCAGGAAGTTGTTATCTTAGCATGCAGGAATTTTGATGGATTAACCAGGAGCCTTCACTGTCATCTTGTTGCCCGTATAAAAGAGATTTTTCGTTGTAAGCTGTGTCCAAGAAATGTAAGTATGAGATCTATTTTTCTCCCTTTGTGTTTTAAGATTAGTATAATACATTATGGTGAGATATTTAGCTGATTTAGAATCTATATATATTTTCAGTCTTCACCTTCAGCAAGCCACACTTGCTGGATCAGAGATAAGGTCTTTACTTAATAAGTGTCCTTCCCCAGGTGACTCTAGGATTTCTCTCATAGGTGAAACAAACCCACATACCCCTGTGTGGAGGAAGGAGCTACTGACGTGTAGTACAAGGGACACAAGCGCCATCCACTGTTTTCTGAGTTTTGCAAAAAAAAAAAAAAACCCAAAAAAGTTTGTCGTGAAGTGCAGAGTATGGAAATGCAATTTGGTCCCGGCGGGAGCTGACTCCCTTGTTCTATTGATAGGATTCAAAGTGTCCATGCTACCTTTTCACAGTAGTAGTGAGTTATCTGCAATGGTGTTTAACTATTTAGAATAATTTAGGTTGTAAGTATTGCCGGAGGTCATTTGATCCAACCTCACCATGCAAAGCCACCTTGATGGCTCCTAGGATGGAGGTTCTGCACCCTCTCCGGGCAGCCTGGTGCGGCGTTTGCCCACTCGCTCAGAGAAGGGACCGCTCTCTTACATCTAATCAGAATTTCTCTTGCTCCAGTTTGGGTCTGTTGCCTTTCATCTTTTTTGCTTTGCATTGTTGAGGAGAGTCTGGTTCTACCATCTTCTCTATGTCCACCCATCTGTATTTACAGACAACAGTGAGGTCAGTCCACAGTCATCTTCAGGCTGAACAACCCATTTCTTCCAGCCTATCCTCAGATGTTGTGCTCTAGGCCCTAGTCACTCTGCCTGCCTGCCACTGGACTCACTCCAGTGTGTCAATGATATATATATATGTACATATATGTATACATATATCTATCTATGCTGGGAAAGCCCAAACAAGGCACAGGACTTGAGAGATGATATCTATCTCAAGTGCAGGAGAGAAGTGAAGAATTATTTCTCTTGAGCTGTTGTGTGTGCCCTTACTAGCAGAGCTCAGTTTGCACTTGGTCTTCTCCACACAGGCTTGTTGCTGCCCAGTGTTTGACTTGTCCATCAGGGGCTCTAGGCCCTTTTCAGCCCAGCAGCTTTCTGGCTACTTGCCCCTTTTTGTTCAGCTTTGCACTGAGTGTGCACCACAGGGTGTAGCAGCGTGTGCTGCACACTGCCGGGTCCGTGTGCGGCTCAGAGAGGCAGCACAGAAGGCAGAGGGTCAGTCTCTGCTTTCTGGTTCTGCATCTCTCTCTGCCAGAGCTGCCAGCAGGGCACTAATCGGTACCAACGTGTTTGTGCCACAGCTGTGTGTGCAGTGATGGAGAAGGGGCTGACAACATGGGTCATTGTCACACAACTCCCACATTGGTGGCACTCACTTTCCTTATTGGACTTCAACTGGAGTTGACCTTCGAGCCGGCCTAATGTGCTGAAACATGAGGCAGAGTCTTAATATAAATAATCAAATAATCAAAACTTATTTGTTAAATTCTAGGAACTTAATCTTCCTCTCCGTACAATGCATGGGAGCTTTCAGCAGTTGAACAATTAACATTTCAAAGATGTACAGGAACAGAGCGTTCTCCCTGGAGATGCAAGGGGTACAGGATAATGACGACCCTGTTTGCGATTCGGATTAAGCCTTTGAAGCCTGTGTATCAGTAAGGGGCTGCACATTACCATTTCAAAGCGTTTTGTGCAGCGGAGTTAAAATAGAACAAGTCTCAGCAAATTTGGAGGATTCTGATTTAAATTTGCATTTAGGCACAGGGTGAGCTCTGAAAGTTACTAACTGTAAGAGGGCCAAGCTGTTCCTGCGAGTTTGTTCAAGAGAGGCGTTAACAAATGGTTTGACATGACCTGACCAGAAAGGAGCCTGATTCTGCGAGCTGCCCAAAGGCAGGGAGGGCACAGCAGAAATGCCCAGTTTTCCCCTCAAACTTGCAGACTGTGTATTTGAGGAGAGCAGGAGGGTGGCTGTGAGGAACACACCAGATCTTGTCATATTGCTAGGTGATGACGTTTGGCCTTTTCAGGCAGCATTTGGGCGTTTCAGAATCACAGCTATTCCACTGTTCTACCTCAAATACCATGTATTCTGCCTCGAATACACCATGCTTGTTTGCTGTTTTTTAAATACCCTGGAAATCAGGTAAATTGTAAAGCTCACAGCATTAGTGTTGTGTGAAAGCACCTGCGAGGCGTTGTTGCAAACAACCCTCTCTGTGTAGTACTGGTACAGGCCACAGCGTGACAATATTACATTGTGTTTAAAATTTTAATTGCTTTGACTGTTCAAGTCCTTTGATCTGGATTGTTAGGATTTAAAAACCTCCTCGTCAAACATCTACTGTTTCATTGCTGTTTTCTTTGCAAAATAAGCACCTATGATAATATATATACATTTTGGTAGCTTTTTTTGGCAGGGAGCCTCTCACCTCATTTTTGCCCTTAGGATCCAAGCTGACAGCTGTAGTAAAGCAAAGGCCTCTGTCAACAACAGATTTTTGCACCTCATGAGTTGCTTGTGTCTTAATTTGTGCAGCATTTTCTGCCATAGTTGGATGCATGTGCTCTCTTTCTTGGATGGAAGCAGAGGAATTCCTGTTTCATTAAATCCCTGGCATTAAGATTTGCCTTAAAATTAGCAATGTTGGCTTTTATTTAATAAATTCATTGGACCATAGTAAAAATACCCCTTCCTTTCCACAAGGAATTTCCTTTTCACCACCAAAATTCTTAAAAGCCATGTTTATTATTAAATAAGGGCCACAATTTGTTCTGGTGGCAACTTCTAAGGATTGGAAAAATTTACTGCATATTTTCTTAGGTTTCTGATTCAATTATTGATTTGGGACACCTTTCCCTAAAAGAAATGAGAATTAACACATCTCCATGTACCACTTTGCCATTTATTAAAAAGTGCATTGCAAAAAAAAAAAAAAAAAGGCACATCTAGACTATATAAGGGTAAACATTTCTGTGAATGCCTAACTATAATGACACATCTGAATCACGCAAGAGCTGCCAATCATCTGTGGTTCGCTACCTCCAAATTCTTATAGAAGGGGTGTACAGATCTGTGTTTTCCTCCCAGCTCCTTTCAGGGCAAGTCTGTCTTTACCTTTGAGGTTTACTCAGCGGTGGTGTCTGCTCTCGTGCCTCTTTGGAAGTGGTTTCTCCTATTAAACAGGTGCATGAACGTGCAATGTGTACGTTACCTTAGCGGAATGGTTTAAGTGAAGGAGTTGCCCATGCTCCACTGAGGTTCACAAGCTCCTCTTGCCATTACAGAACCTGGCTGGCGTTAAGCAGCTTGTCATCCAGCCTGCAGCCCCTCTGGCTCTGGCTGTGAGTTTAACAGCATTATTTGAACACGTTATTTGGGACAATTTCCTATGTCAGCATTTAGGCTTTGGGCAGATGGCTGCAGAGTTACCTTGCATTCCCAGCTGACTCCAGCACGGGTGCAATTGCTTTCAGGTGGTGCCGACGCTGCGCACCCTGTGGCGGCGGGGCCATCAGGTGATAGTCTCGTACGAAGAGGAGATCCTGGTGAAGGAGCACTGTGAGCTGTGGCCTGCGATCCCGTACTGGTGGGGGAACAAAACCGCCACGCGGCGGCTTATCCGGTACCTGGAACGCATGAAGCGCATCGGCCGGCCTGGTACGTGCAGAGTTGTTTTGGGGAGCGCTCACCCTGGACTGCCTCTTGCCCAGCCTCAGCCGGCAGACTCAAATCCCCAGTAGGTGCTAGTGCGGCCTGAGCTGGAAGGAGTTAGGTGCTCGAGCTCGGATGCTGCCCTGTGAGGTGGAGAAAAGGGGCGAGGCGGGGGAGAACTGCTTCAGAAGCAAACTCCTGCGACCCATGTAGATGCACCTGGTGCTTCTGAGAGCTGCTCATCCCGAAGCGTCCGTTAGGAAAACATGCTCTGTAGAGGAAGACTAGCTACCAGGGACAGTATAGTCTGAAGTGAATGGTTTAGATGAAGCCCAAACTGCAGTGCTTCAGTACGTGGGCTGTGTTTGCCTAACAAGTATGACGTAGAGCTGTAATGAAGGAAGGCAGTCTACTGAAGTGACTCTGAATGCACAAGGATCTTAGTGTTTTAATGGTTCCCAGGGGAAGCAGATTTGCAGATGCTGCAATACCAATCAGCTAATAGTTTTGCCAAAGAAATATTTAATGTGTCACTTTCTGATTTTTTTTTTTTTGTTTCAGAACGATTCTTTGTAGCAGGGATTAATCTTACTGAGAATTTAGCGTATATTCTTGCACACCCATTTGGATCATTGAAGAAAATGACACTCCAGAATCTTCCATACCTGAAAATCTGGGTAAAGCAACAGTATCCAGGACCAAAAAAGGAATGTATTAACATCATTGCTGGAGACTTCATAGGAAACAATGACTTTGTGAAAGATGTGATAGAACTTAACAAAAAAATTGATCCTCAATTAAACTGTTATGGCAGAGGAGCTGGAAGAAGTACCGTTTCATTCTGAGCTGCTGCTTCTTTGGAAAGACCCTCTCTGCATTTAATGTTCCCTGCTTTAAACATCCTAGACTAAATAAAGGACCCATTAAACTACTAGGGATGTTTCAGGGCTCTGTAAGAGAGCTCAGTATCACCAGATGCTAAAGACCTTTTCAGATAAAACTGGAGAGAGCAGGAAGACCTTATTTAAGTTTCTAGAGAACTACAGTATAGATAAAATTTACTGGAGATGTTTAGTTTCTGCACAATCACTAATATTGACAGTCCCAAGAACTTAATCCTATTCTGATTTTATAGATGGATAAGTACAATGTCAGTATGGATATGAATTATTCAGTGATCAGATTTTATTTTTCTTATAACTTCATATAATGTCAAAGATATTTTGCACATAATCACAAGCTCCATCTCTCACTATTTTAAATCAGCATGAAACTATCTTGTCTGTTTCCATAGTTTGTTGTAAATATATAAGCAGTTGAAGAATATTTTTGTATCAAAGAGTTCACCAGCAATCCTACTTGACATGATTTTTATACACATCAACGGCGTTGGAAGTCTAGAAACAGCTGTACCACTGTGTGCTGAGTGTCAGTTGTGAACCACTTACCAAGGGGTAATCACAACATTCTTCACAATTTTGTAAGAGATGTATATATTTAAAAACTATCATTATACTTTTTATACTTTCATGCCAGTACTACTACTGATCTCAAGCTACTAGAGGTAAGCAAGCTCCTAGACAGTTTTGCCCGTTGTTTTATAAGGAGTGAGTTGCTAAGAACCCTTTACACTGAAAACCAACCCCCATGAAACTAGTGCGTAATGCACAGGCAGGGCCTGCTCTAAAACAGCAGTTTCTTGGCTTTTGTCATGCTCATTTGCATTTTAGAACTGTTTTTCAATGATCTATCTATTTTAGGAGCTCTAAGGTTATTTTTCACCTCAATAATTGCTTTACGCTTATGCAAAAACTAAATGTTTTATACTGCTTGTTACTGCATATTAATTCTATTTTTCTATTTTTTTAATGAACTGTGCAATAGAATGATCATGAAGGTAAAAAAAGCTACCGAGTGTCAGGAATAAAATGAAGCAGGTGCTGCGCAAAAGTTCATTGCACAGCTTCATCAATATACCTCACTTTTTAGATGCACTTTATATGCAAAAGCTGAGCTCAAATGTCTGCAGCAGATATTTGCACACATTTGAAATGAACTGTTACTTGATATTTAATAATCAACTTACCTTAAGCTTCTCAAAACGAAAGGCTAACATGCTACCTCCTCCTGCAATCCCCATTAAAGGTTATGTGGGAATGAAAAATAAACATTCCATTTAGAAAGATGGCTTCTAAAATGCTTTTATTTTTTTACAGGACTTTTTACGTCTTTTCTCACCTCTTCTTCCTTTATGCACAGCAGCCAATCAGTTTGACTTTTTTCAGAATTACCATCTGCATGAGGTGCTATGTTACATATCAGAATGTATCTCTGTATACCTTCTGTACCTAAGGTGTCTTGTTACTTTATCTAATAAAACTTGATCGATTATTTGTTCAATATAGACTTAAACATAGTTTTGTTTCTCATTTCTGGGGCATGAGTTGTTTTCTTGGTTCCTTGACTCGGTAATTCGTGACTCACGTACTGGATCAGATTTTGATATTTCCCTTTGTGAAATACAATGCCTCACCTTACCTTAAATATTTTCTCCTTAAGAACTGCTACAGTAATAGCTTCTGCAAATAAATTGCTGTATTCAAGAATACCACATGTATGAAAGATGATCATAGATAACTTTATTTTTTGCTTTAACTATACAAATCTATATTTTCTGGGTCAATACAGTTATATATAGCAGATATTCATCTATAATATGTGTTCAACCAAAATGCATGAATCTATTTGTTTATTTATATATTTATAGCCAATAATGTTTTGTCAACCTTCTTTTCCCAATCAGCTACCGAGACAGTTATTACTGAGGTAAAAAATATTTTATTCTGAAAAATGGGTCAGTGTCAGTATATCAAAAACCTAAGGGAAAAGACATACATTCTTTGCAACATTTGGGCTATCAAGTCATTAAATTAATTTCAAATGCTCTTTGGAATGGAATGGAATGGAATGGAATCCGTTTCCTTTTCCAGAAAAGGTACAGTTTCATGGGATAAATAACTTACTGTTAGGAAAGAGTTTTTTATATCTACCAATGGCGGAATTACTGATTATCACCTTCACACAAGCTGTGCCATCTTCAGGAGCAACTTCTATATCCTGAACTGTTGCTTGTTTATATAGCCAACTGTAAAGATAAAAGCTTATCAACATCTTTGAGGTATTCCACAATTTATAAAATACGATCTTTGTTTTAGGTCAACTACAGTGTGTGTATATATATATACACATACATTCTAAAATAGATAATTTCTTTGACAGATGGCATGCTTCAACTACCTTTCCATTTGTTATTTGCTGTTCTGAAACAGGACATAATATTTTCATTCATCTTTCAGATCTGTGATTTTATCCGAAACAGGGCCAGTGAAATGGTCTTTTAGAAAGTTTATTTTGCTGCACTAACATGAGAACTCTGAAGCACACTTTCAAAGGCAGGCTCTACGCTGTTTATGGGTCAACATTTTTTCTCAGTACATTAGAAAGCTTTGAAAATTATCTCTGTAGTTCTTACCACAGATCAAAGTAAGTATGATATAATTTAGTATTTTAAGACATTCAAGACTAAGAGTTTCATATTTGTCAAAATCCTTTTTACAAGTATTTATATAATAAAAATATACTTAGCTGAGTATTAAGCTTAGCTTAGCTCAGTAAAAGTACCTTAGCTGAGGTCCTTCTAAGTTGATTTTAACAGTCAGAATCTTCTTTCCAGTTGTTTGCAAAATTCTTTTCTCTATTTCTTCTTTCAGCTCTTCTAAACCATGTCCATGTAAAGCAGAAATGGCTAGAGTATTTTCTTCAGTGGATTTATACCTGAAAGGAAACGATCACCAACAGACTTGCTTTTACCTCTAAAGATTAGAATGTTTTAATATTCCAAAGATAGACTACCTATCAATTTTACGTTGATGCCTTCTTATAGGGACCACTTCTACAACTCAAATGGTTCCTTTCTATAAGATGATGAGGTTTTTAATAACATATATAAAAGATTAAGAAACACTATTAAGCATATGCAGAAGTATGCGAGCTATTTTCCAGACTAATGTAAGAAATGTTAAGTATACTTAGCCCTTCCTGCTTACCTTTCTATCAAATCCACCTTGTTATGAACTTCTACCATTGATTCCAATAAATGGCTGGGTAGATTAAGGTTCTTCAGAACTGAGAGAACACTTGCTTTCTGAAGGACAGTTTCTGGATGAGTAATATCTCTCACATGAACTATCAGGTCCTAGCAGGCATCAACATACAAGACAGTTAGCTAATGAAGTATGCCAGTTATCTGGTTTTGTGGATTTTGTATTATTTTTGCAAATTTTTGTAACAATTTCATGCAAGATACATTCCGAGCCAATAGATAATACCTTGACAGGTTCACATTGTCAAAAGAATGAACAAAACAGCATTAATCAATATAAGTTTTTATAATTATGATGCCATTTGTAGATGGCTTAGTCTTTCACTCCCCAGGGAGTATAAATTGCTCCCAGTAACTCAAAACAAGCCCTGTCTAACAAGCTAATCACATAATTTACTTATTTCAAATAATAACTCATCTTTTTTTTTTTTTTCCCCAAGCTAAGCTAACAATAATGCTTCAAAAATACTGGAGAGAAAAGATAGCCCACACTCTATGAAGCTTTTATAGGAGGAATGGCTGAAAAATCTTTAAAAAAATAGTAGGAAAATACATGCAGTTTATAACTAAATACATGCAATTTATAACTCTATATTCAAAATGAACAGCAATCTCCTTATCCTTAATCTTAGCTCTTGAGATTTACACTGCTACCAGTGCTTCACTTGGAAAGCTTCATACAAAAGTTACCAGTTTAAAGTTCACCAATGATCAGAGATATGACAAACCTAAGTCAAATGAATTTGCCATGATGAAAAAAAACCCCAAATAATCAAACTTTAATTTGACACTTTTTAGTAAGAGAGAAATGGGATTGCTGGAGTCACCTTTGAAAGTCCCATCACTGCACGATTAAAATCCAGATCTTATAAGAATTCAGACATTCAACTACCACTGATTTCATTACCTCTGATAAAGGCTTTGCTGTTTAAATGTCTGTGTGTGTATATGCAGCTTTATACTTTGCTTTATATACTTTCATGGGTAAATGATAGGAATAGCACATTAACATGTGGTCCCTGCATCACACACAATCATTCACTTTTAGTGCTGCATGAAATCTATGTAACATATGTATTCTTTCACAGGCTTTCTTTTTTCCTTCAAAAATACTAGCCTAAAC
Source organism: Eudromia elegans (assembly GCA_003342815.1). Taxonomy (NCBI): domain Eukaryota; kingdom Metazoa; phylum Chordata; class Aves; order Tinamiformes; family Tinamidae; genus Eudromia; species Eudromia elegans. The sequence continues at coordinate 2,865,588 of PTEX01000025.1, read as the reverse complement.
TTATTCCAATTCATTGTCTAGGTTTTTATATATTTAATCATCAGAATCTATAGGTACTATGGAAAAGGACACATATAATCTGATTAAAGCACTTCTAAAATCTTCTTGTATTTATACATGCTGCATAATTCCAAGTGTCAGAAAAGCGACTTATAATAAGATATCTTTGTAATATTTTTTATCTTAGTAAACTATTACAGTCAGACATATATTCCAATTAACTTCCCCTTTTCTGAAGGGGTGAAGATTATCCAAAAGAAAGTACCTGAGTTCTCAATTTTTTATGTCAACTACTTACCGAGTAAGCAACTTCTTCTAATGTAGCTGAAAAAGACTCAACCAGATTATGGGGAAGATCTGACAGAAACCCAATAGTGTCAACATAAATAACTGCCATATGTGAGGGCAGATAGCCAGCATGGGCTGTGATATCAAGAGTGGCGAACAGCTGATCTTTAGGTTGAAGTCCTGCTTCCCCAGTCAAGGCCTTGATCAAGGTAGTTTTACCTATTAAAAAAAAAAGTAATAAAAGAAAACAAAGAAATGTAAATGGTTTGTTTCGAGTGAAAGTTTAATTCATAAGGCTCAGACAAGTGTATTATACAAGACCTTTTCATCTCTTGTTCACTAATCTGAATCTAGCCTACATTTCCATATGATGTTAGGAACTCAGAAGACAATTTTGGCTTTTGTGACTTGGAAGATATGCTGCTAAATCATAAGGTGATCAAAGACTGAACTGACATGGGAAATTACCTGTCTACATGTCTAACCCCTAAGACTGAATAAAGAATGCTGCCATGACAGCATTAGAAACCTTATCAATGCAGTCCTTAATGCATCTGTTCCGAAATAAATCACACTAACCTTTACTAGTTAAACCGAACAAAAATCAGCAGCATTAATGATATTTACTTTAGTAGTTTTATGATTTTATTTAGTGGTTCATCATGAAGACAATGCTAGAGAAATTTAATTGCTTATGAGTATTTTACACAACTTACAGTCTTAAATTAAGGTGGTTCCATATATATTCTAGTTAAAGTAATGCAATGACATGTGCAAAATGACAACATGTTTGAACTTGTAGTTTTGAAAGGAGTGTGATGGCTAAGAAAACAATAAAGTAAAATTCAGAATCTACAACTACACAACTGCTAATAAAATCAATGCAAAGTAAGTTTTTTTTAAGAAAGAGGTTGAATAATAAAATGAAATGGTTTTAAGGTAATGTAACCAGAGAAGGATATTAGTTCAAAGCTAATTTATGCCTTGTGTATGAATTCACTTTTGTAACCTCTAAGAAATAAAGAAAAAATAACTTGAGCTTTTTATTTACATTGTTATGAACACTTCTCAAAACTATGTTAATCAATGGTGCTTTTTAAGCACACTTCTCCGAGTAACTGCAGCTTTCCTTTTCTTTGCCTCAAAACTCTTTCCAGTCATCTAAAAAAAAATCATGTACTCTTCTCTACTAATTTCAAACTAATGAAAATTTGTATCAAGGGACATAACCCTTCTGAGCACTATGTGTAGAATCCTTTTGATATAACAGGAGCTCGCCAGTTCATCAAATTATGGCTTGAACATCGCAGAAAATCTTAGAAGAACAACAAGCACCATTTGCTCTACTAACAAGATCCTCATTGACATATATTCATTTCACAATTTATAAACTGATTAAAACACAAAGTCTATTCACTATTCACACTGAAATGAGATTCTGGCAAGAGCTTCTAATTAAAAATTAGATAATGCACACTTTTTTGTTATAAACTTCATGAGCTTTTGCTTACCACAATTAGTATAGCCCATTACTGAGATAATCGGAAACTCGCGTCTTTTACGTTGACTTCTAAGTATAGACCTTTTTCTTCTTAGCTTCTCCAGGGCATTCCTAATTTTAAGTTCTTTTTCTTTTAAGAGACGACTCTGTGTCTCCATGAATGTCTCACCTGAAAAATACAAGCTGGGCATTGGCAGAGTATCTACAAAAGTGGCAAGAAATCAGGCAAAGTTGTGTGATTATTTGGAAATTGCTTTAGTGGCATGGAATACGACGTTATAAATACGAAACTGCACCTATGTATTCTTACATAAGACAGGACCAAGAACGATAAATACTTTTTAAAATATATGCTAAGTGTTCTATAATAATCATGTGCACGTTTGATTAACTACTATGGCAGTAAATAGCTTTTATAAAATTATTAGAAATGTCTTCTCTGTCCAGGACATATTCTCTGAGTTATAAAAACTTTATTTTGGTCATGTTTTAAGTTGCTTTCCAAAATACTCTCACTCAGTAAGATAAGCACAGAAACCATCTTTCCTCCTGGCCTTTCCCTGTTTACAGACCGCAGCAGGAAATCCTCTAATTTATGAGAATATGAGAAGACTTTACCTGAGCCCATGATGTATCTTGATCCACCTCTCTGCTGATCTAACTGAGATACTTCATTTTTCAGATTTGACCTGGCAGTAGAGTAATATTTAGTTAGAAGCAATACTCCTTTAATCAAGATATCACAAAACACCTAATAAATCTGAAACAGAAGTGATGATCTAGCTACATATGAAAAATGCACAAAAGTCTAAATAAAATTTGCACAAGGCTATGACTAGTGAAAAAAATCAATTTCCCTGTCTCCCTCAAATGAAAATTAATAAATTATATAACTCTCTTAACAAATTTTAATGGCTGTCCTGAAATTTCAGAGAGCCAAATATGCCTTAATTATAAGCCTGAAACTCCCACCGACTTCCATGTATAAATGTTAAGGCCCTAAAGCATGACATATAGAAATGTGGAAATATAGCTAAAGGCCTCTCCTTGTCCATATTACACCTATCGATATTATGCATGAAATACATGTAATTACCTACAAATATTAATCCAATTCCTATATACTCTTACAACTCCTCTTCCAGACTGGATACAATCAGCACCTATTCCGTAGAGCAGTATTTTGTAAGAAAATCTTCTGAACAGTATTGCTAGAGCTTAAAGCAATGACAAAAAGCAAGTATTTCTGTGTTCTAATTAATCACTGAATGGGTACCTGAGAAGTGGAATTTCAGCCAGTGCTATCTGAAGCTTTGCTTCCTTAGTCCGAGCATTGCAACGAAAAATATGAAGTACCACTGTGTATCTGTCAAAAACTTTCACGCCCCATGCATCTTCCAGTTCTTTCTTTAGCCATGTAAGACAAAATAACTTGAATGTTTTCTTCCCTGACAATATCAGTAAATCAATATGTATACAGCACTGTATTTGTAGTTACAATTAGCTTATGGAGACTTGAACTCAGGTGATCTCAGGATTTTTGAATGCTTTTGATGGCTAATAAACTACCTGACAAGAATTAATGTTTGCTTACAGAGTTTGCATTTCACATCCCTGAATAATGTCATACCTTCAGAAGAATAAAATGTATTTTTTCAGTGTAACACCCCCAGTTATCAATTTCAAATATGTTTACTTTTTAAGGGTGATAAAAGTATAATAAAAACTATTACAAAAACCCAAAATTCAAATATCCTCAGTTACTCTTAGACTGCAAAACATAAATACAAACACATAAGCAACTTTTCCCAAATTTTATGTGAAGCTAGGTGGACAAAGGCGGGAATAGAATCTGTATTAAATGGCTTCTGTAAATCTGCATTCGCTATAACTGAATATAACACCAAACTAATTTAATCAGTATTATGTTTCCTCTCAACAAAATAAAACTCACTTCAGCTTGTACCTTCAATTTGTACCTTTCAGAGTCATAAGTGACCTTCCTTTTTGTAACATCAATTTTTCCAAACACTACTGATGTAAAGAATATAATTTGACGTTTTATTTAATTACCTTTGTTAATGAAGATATTCTTTCCACATTCAAGAAGACAGCTGTCAGATGGGGCAATTTTTTAATCTTTTCTAAAAGATGGATAACCATTACAAAATAAATGTTAAATATCAAATCTCTTTCTGAAATATCCAGAATATACAACCACTCCACACTGAAAACAGTGTAGTATCAAACAGCATCATGTTCTTTTTTCAAGATCCATTTGTACTGATGTAGTGCAACATCAAGAACAGCTGCCAGTTTCATGCAAGTCAATCACTGAAATGCAGGTATGAAGTTGCCCATGAAGACCACGGGTTATTTCAATTCTGTGTACTTTTTGTAGCCTTTAGAGGAATATCACTGAAGTCTATTTGTAAACGTGCCTAATGGATAAGCAGATTTGTACTTCAGTTTTTGTACTGACCTTTGTATAATACACTTACAGAAGTTTTAGTATTTAGAATAATGCACCACTGAAAATTCTTGGTCCTTACCTGTCAAAACCTGAAAATTTCCTTTGCCAAAAATGAACTTCTTATCAGGAGTTTTTGTAGGAACAATTATTTTATCTAAAATTGTCCAGTTCTGAAGAGTATCTACAAGAGCAACAGCTTCAGCAATCTGTAACTCGGCTTTAGGATTAGAAAAGAGAGAGAGAAAAAAAAAAGAGCAAGATTGTAACATCCCATCATAACTCATATACTTTTTAATATAGAGATTTCCAGTAACTGTGAGATATATATATATGAACAGGAAAAGCCCCAAAGTACACTGAAATTCTAATAGTGCGTTTCCTTTAGCTATTAGTACAGGACAGGAAAAATTTAACTAATTAAATCCTAGTTTGAGGCAATTTTATCACACAAAGCATATTTTTGGCCAATAAAATTATTTCCAGGATGGTTGATTTGGCAAAATTTTGAATTGTGTAATCAACATAGAAATCACCCATGTTTTTGCTTCAAGACTGCACTTCATTCTTAAACAAGTAATTAGTTGAAAATGCATATGCTATTATTTTAGATGAGCACTAAACCACATGAATCCATCAGTGTTTTGCAGTAGTATTTAAAGAATTCCTAATACTGTAAACCTTGCTGTAAACTTCATTATTGCTTATTCATAAAAAAATCTATACTGAACTTTGTCTGCTACAAATTCAGCAAATTCCAACACTATATTCTGGTTCGATATATTAGATTTTTTTTTTAAGTCTATTTTGAATAGCACTGATTAAAGGGGACTTTGTCAGGTCAGAATAAGAACCTCTTTTTGTAACTATTTAATTATGCTCCTCTAGATATTAAAATACATTCAATGTATTAAATTGATTAACTTGGTCCAAAGTGTAATATATTACTAAAGAGATCATGATTGTCCTTCTCCTCATACTGTCAGCATTTCTTTTAAAAAGTACACAATTTTTGTTGTATTTGAGGGAGTTCAATAATCAATCCAAAATCATCTGTTCGGAGTTCAGGTTCTTCATCTGAAGGGTCTAAATAAATGGAATGGGTCACTCCTACTCTTCTACATTTCTGGATAGAAAGATGCCTTCATATTATTTTTTTTTCTTTCCGTGGTTGTAAAATGGGAATATAATATTAACGTATTTGAAAAATCCTAGGCAGTTTAAGTATTCAATTAAATCCTTGAAAGGTTACGGGCTTTATTCTGCATAGTAACAATTTCTTGTACTTGGTAGTGGTGAAAAAATAGAATGAAATCTAGGTTTATACCATAATAAACTTGAATACAAGCAAATATGAAAACACATGTCAAATATGAACTTAGATACAAAATCTTAGATACAAGATATATACACATAGTTAGATATATATGTGCAAGCTGCAAGATATATAATTTGTTCTGCTACAACTGTTCATCACCTAAGTGTCCAGAGAGGCATCACAACCCTTAAACGTTCGGGATGAAGGGAAGCGTTATCAGCTCCGTCAGCGCACTCGTCCAGGTCACAGCCCCAGCGCCGCGTCCTCCCCGCGCCGCTCTCGGCCAGGGCACACGGCTGCTCCCCACCCGGCCCACGCCACGCACCCGTGGTGAGCAGCGGCTTCCGCGGGCCCCACTTCACAGCCGGGTGCACCACGGCCACGCGCTGCGCGCCGGGGCCCGCGCCCAGCGGCGAGGGGCCCAGCAGCTCCTCCAGCTCTGCGTCATCCTCCTCCTCCTCCTCCTCCTCCTCCTCCTCGTCTTCTTCTTCTTCTTCTTCTTCATCCTCCTCCTCCCCCCCGCCGCTCCCGGCCCGCGGGGGCCGCCGCGTGCCCAACGGCCGCACGGGAGCCCACAAGCGGGCGGCTGGGGCGGTCACGCCGAGCGGCCTCCTCGCAGGCGCCGGGAGGCTGCGGGCGGCGGCGCCCAGGGCGGCGGCGGCCGCGCGGCAGCGCAGTAGGAGCGAGCGTGAGAGGGAGCTGGGCCCCATGGCGCGGCCGTTGGCACGGGATAACGGTCAGCAGCGACCGTTACAGCACGCCATCTTCCACCCGGGCTCCCTCAGCCCAAGAGGCCCCGAGTGTACCGAGCACAGTGAGCCACCGCGCTCCGCCCTCCGCGGAGCCCCACGTGACGGCCGGGCCGGCCTCCCATAGGCCGGGTGGCGCGCAGGCCCGCCGTGATTGACACCCGCGCTGGGCCGGGCCGGGGGCCGCGCGGCCGCGGAGAGCGGGCGGCCGTTGGGGGCGCGCTCCGCTCCCTGCGTAGCGCCGGGGCGTTGCTCCGTCCTCCTCCTGCCGCTGCCCCCGCACGGCGGGCGGTCTCGGCGCGGCCGTGCAGGTGAGCGCGGGCCGCGGCTCCGCGCCGTGCTCGCCGCCCCTCCCGGGGGTGCTGGGCGGCCCGGCGGCGCGGAGAGGAGAGGAGGGGGGGAGGAAGGAGGGCGGTGGGGCCTCCCGGCCGCCGGTGACAGCGGGCGGCTTGGCACCCCGGGGTGCTGTCACCCTGCCTCCAGCCCCGCCATGCGATCATTTGCTCCTAAAGCATTTTATTTATTTATTTATTTAAAGGCGGAATGTCTGGAATTAACTCTTTCCATTTTCTTTTCCTTTTCCCCTCGACCGTGTTTTGTTGCCGTTTGGACCAGAAAAGCCGTTAGAGCGGTGGGGCGGCGTCTTCGTTGCTCTCAATCCATCCCTCCCTCCGTCCGTGTCGCGCTCCTGGCCAGGGTCGCTCGGAGGCGGTGCGGGCTCGGCCTCGTCTTGGCTGCTGCGAGAATGCGGCGGGGATGATCGCCGAGCCGAGCCCGGGCAGCGCGCGCCCTGCCCAGAGGTGAGCCAGGCCCTGGCGCGCTCCCCGTGAGAAGTGTTTGTAAAGTGGGGCACAGCTGTCCCTGTGCAGTTTGCGTGCTGTAGATGTGGGGAGGGTCTGCGGTGTGCCAGTGGGAGGGAGGAGGAAGAGGGATGTTGCGACCTTCTACGCGTTGATGCTCGTGTTTGTGTGCTATTGCGTCCTGAGTGTCGTTTGGCGTCTTCTGAATGTGCTGTTTCATGATGATTGACGAGCTGGTCTTACAAGCAGCTCTGTGCCTTAGTCCAGTGCAGTGGACCTACTCTGAAAGTACAGTTCAGTGATGAATTTAGGGTACTGAGGGAAAAAAGTGCTAACTAATATGTACTCCCTGTTGATACTGACAGGGGCTCTGTGTTGCACCACAGCAGGGAGAATTGATTTTATCTTCTCTCATTTTAAACTTCCATAGTCAGGAATATAGTATATATTTTTGGTCATTAGTTAGCATTATTTATAAACTAGATGGATTTGTATCATTGTTTACAGAATATATTTGGAAGTGGAAATAACTGGTGTAAAAAAGTTAAATAGTAATGTTAATACGCACTTTTTGTCTAGAATCAAAAAGTCAAGCTTCTTAGGTGTTCACTGTTGTGGGCTCTGGACTCCTTGCACGCTAGTCCTTGCTGATCCTTTCACCTTCTGTGCAAATCTACCCCAAGTCTGTCACTTCAGTGAGCTCCATGAAAGCTGTGGGATGTATTCCTCCCAGTCCAGTGTAGCTTCATGAACATCTTTTCTGCGATGTTTCATCTGAAGCCAACATTTTAATTTCAGAAATGCCAGGAAGGTACCAAGGAATCGTTTAGCTGAGTTTTTTATGTTGCTGTCAAATGATGAAGCAGTTATATGGCAGTTTCTAATTCAAGACCCTGTAAGTAGGAGTCTTTCAGTAGCATAGGTTAATTGTCCTTTTTACAGAACTGAAGGGATGCATTATCTCTTTTTATGTTAAAGAAGTAGCTTTCTTTTCAAATGTGAATTGCTAAATGTGCTACAAATGTTTACAAACGTGAGAAAATTAAACTCAGAAAGGTTGAAAGGAGTATTGTTTTGGGACCCGAAGAAGATTTTGCTTCCTTTCTGTTTCAAGTGTTTCATAGATATCCTTCAAGTGCTATTGAAAGGAGTGTATTGTGACAGAAATGCAAGGTAAAAAGCCTGTGAGCCATAGCTAGTGTAGTCTAAAGGTCAGAATTGTTGTGAAGCAGGGCAGGAAATCTCCCTATGCATCCTTATTGCTTCCTGGTAGAAAGAAGGTAAATGACTAGGAATTGTTTCTTAATAGCGTATCAGACAATAGATTTAGATATGCCAACATGCTTGATATCGGATAGGCTAAGAGGAGGGAAAAAAAAAAAAGGCAGATGGATACCTCAAAATGTGCCACAGCCACTGCTGCACTGATATGCTTGGAAGAATGTTGCATGGAATTATGCGTAAGGATCAGTGCGGTAATTACCATGTGTCATCCTTGCCTCTGGTAGTACCTGTTTTGTTCAAGAAGGTGACGGATGAAAACATGTGAATTCTATTTGCAATTACTTCAACGGAATCTCAGCTATGCAGATGGAAATCCCATGAAAATAGCTAATTGAATTTTAAGTAGCTCCATGGGGGCCGATTTGTAGTCTCTTGTCTCGTTCCCGCAAGTGGTTAAAGCATCTGCCTTATGAACAGCCTTACTGAGAAGACATGTTTAAAGATATATATTTTTTAAAGCTTGAATATTTATAGTATCTAGATTAAAAAATGCCATTATAAATACCTTCAAATTCAGTGTATTTTTTAATATATATATATATATAAAATCCTTCTAAAGAAATTAAATAAGATCAAACAAGTTCTAATGGCTTTGTAAGGAATGCAAAAGAAATCTTAAAATTTTGAGAAGTAAAGAATACCTAAAATACAAAGAAGTTTATTAAGTATTTCAGCAGAATTAAGTTCGTAACTTTTTTTTTTTCCCTCTAAAGTGTTGTCAAGCCAAGGTGGCTTTTGGATAGTTTTTATTTTATTCTTTTTCCTCCCATGCAGTTTTATCTGTTACTGGGTCACGAGGAATGATCTTTCTAAAATATTTTTAAGGAGGTAGAGGCCTAAACCTTTCTATCTGTGTTGTCTTTGGTGTGGTGTTTGGTGTAGATTGACTGCTGGAGCAAGGTGCTTCCTGTGGTCATTTCTATGTGCAGTGGTGTGTTGATAGCCAAAGTGACTAACTGGATTTTTACTATTTGGTTACTGTCTAGTTGCTTTTGTAGTGTGTTTAACAGAGATGGCTAGTACATGTGTAAGAATTAGCCCAGTGGTTTCCATAAGGTGTATAATTTATTTGGCATTGTTGGACCAACAAGAGGAAGTTGTAGGTCACCAGACTCTTTCTCATTACTGTAGGTTCATATGGGCTACGTAGGCTTGCTATTCCATAGAACCTGCATTCACATAACTTGCTGGACCACTTTTGCTGCGGCACATTTTGCCTAGCATTAATTGAGAAAATAAATAATGTGACATCTGAAGTGCCATTAATTCAAAGTGCTTTTCCAACGTGCATCTTGCTTGCATATCAGCTCTAGCACCTCCAGGATTTTCTTGGGAAAGAGTTACTTGAGCTAAAGCTTCAACCAGCTCTATTCTAGACAAGGAAACATTACATGTTTGAACAAGTGCTTGACTGAACCATCTTACAGCAATTTTTTTTTTTTCATCGTTTAAATATTTTAAGCTAACTTAGACCCAGTGGTTGCTGCAATTAAGTGCATATGTTTTGATTATGAGGTGTAGCAAGTTGCCATGTCGCACCTAGAAACAATTCAAGAAGAAGTTGCGAGAGTATATTGGACATTGAAGTGTAGCGCAAAAGCAGGAGACATAGTGAAATACTGTTTGGCACCTGAATGATCGTTTTAGTAGAACAGCACAGGTAGGAACATGTTAGGCTCATAATGTTGCAGTTCCTTTTGAAGTCTAGAGTGAAAGGATTTGCTTGCAGAGGAGAAGTAGCTCCTTGGCCAATACTTTAGGATTCTGTCTGTGGTCTGTAGAAGAATCTGGGAAGAGACTGCATCAGACATGCACTATATATAGATCTTATGTTGTTACCTGTTCTTTTGAAATAGAAGGTGCTTGACTTGCGTAATTTCAGTGATTCATAATTTGAAATCAGTATTTTGTAAAACTTAAGCCAGCAGTTGCATCTAGCATTCTGACGTGGTTGTAAACTGCAGTTCACCCCCTCTTTTACGTCACATGTAGAAGTCCACGCAACAGATATAAAGATTGGTTTGTTAGAACTAATTCTAATGAACTAAAAGCTGCTTTCTTAGCTTCTGTCCATCAAACACATTGAGCTCTGCTTTGAGGAAGTTTGCTGCATTTAATGCTACTTTGTAAGGAAGTTAAGTATTTGCATCATTTTGTTTAGAAATTTGACTCCTTGGAAACCTAATTACATGTCATTCACATATAGTGAGTGTCCCAATAGATTCAAAATGTAAAGCAGATTTTTTTTTTATGGAAAAACATCTATCTATTCTTATCAATGAAAAAATATCAGGACCTTAATCCTGCATATTCTGTTATGCAGGCTCAAGATTTGCTTTGGAGAGGCAGTGCCTGACTGAAGTGCTTGGGAAGAACAGAATTTATCTGACAGTCATTAAACTCAGCTGGACTCATCCTGGATCTGCACCCAGTGCAGTTAATTTTTCATATTTTTAACCAGCATGTTATTTTGGAGAGTTAACTGTAGCTGAATGTGAGATGTATTGTTTTGTTCTTCATAAAGTGATCACTTGATTTAGTACAGTCTACAAAGTACACTTTTCATAGCTACTGCTATGAAAAAGTAACTGTGTACTCTTTAGCTTATTTTTGTGCCTTCTTACAGCAGAAGCCAACTGGCTTCATGGCCTGGCTACTGCAGTTTAAAAGAAGGCTGTAACAGCCAGCTGTCAGTACTGGACCTGCTGCACAAGTAGGACCCAACTCATCTACTCAGAGATGGCTCTTTCCAAAGCATATTGTTGGCACTGGGAAATACTGAAAAATAGCATGATTTCTTTGCAGACAAGTGTGTAATTTCAGCTCCCATAGAAGGTATATCTTTGTAAAACGATTCCTCCGTCATATTAGAGACAATTTTGCAAATGAAATATCTCATGTATCTTCTTTTTTTTTTTTTCCAGTGTGATTTATAGAGAAAGTAAAGCTCTTTCTTCCTTACCTTTGAGTCATAGAATATTTGATGAAATGTTCTCATGTTTTGTGTGGAAGACCCACAAAGTTGATATAGAGCTCTGTTATCTTTAAAGGGTATAAACCTGTAATAGGCCGCCTTAAATAGATGTCAGCTATTTCATTTACTTACCTGCTGCTTGATTGATGTCCCTAATAGAATTTCACTCATATGCTAATTATCTGTGAAATCTTTTAGGGGAAAAAAAAAAAAACAGTTTGAGAAGAGCTGCATATTTCATTTGTATTTAAGTAGTTAGCTGTTTCCTTTCTTAGCAACAACAAAAAAGAAACCTTCCCAAACCATTATATTTAAGTAAGAATATTGCAATTCATATGAGTTTTTTTTGTATGTATTTATTGTTATCCCGTTCAACATCTATCCAGCTGTCCCATTCAACATCTGTTTGTTACGCTTCAGAGAGAATGCTGTCCATGATGAGACTGTGCCCAAGTCTGCTGTGCAGAATGGCACCTGTTTGAGAAATGGCAACCTGAAAACACCAGTAAGTTACCTTTTCATAATGGAATTTATTTTCTGTCTCATTCAGTTGTTACTGAATTGAGCCTTGCATAAAACTATGATAATAGGGCCCAAATCGCTGGCTACAGCTAGACTGCCAAATTCTGTTGTCATCAGAACCTCAGTACAGGTTTTGGGCCATCGATTCATTTCAGCGTGTGCTCTTCCTTAGTTACCTGTTTTGTGCAGCTGATGCTAATTGGCAGGCTGGGTGCTTACCCTGTGAGTTAACAGATGTTCAAGAGCTGGGCTTTCTGTCCACCCTTCAGAAGTTACAGCTGCTGTTGAAAAATGCCTTCCAGGTAGTGTGGTGCTCAGCAGCTTCTTTCCAGCTGTGACTTCTTACATTTGCATATCTTTACAGAGAAAATTTCAAAGTTTCCTTCCTTCATCTCTACCTTCTGGTTCAGTCATTTTTGGTTTGACTTTGTCACTTAAAATGAGACTAGCATAAATGTGCTGTAAAGGGATAATTCATATACCAATGAGTGTTTACATGTTTCATATTCTCTCACATGCTTTCTTTACTTGACTTATTTCAGAGAGAGAAACATAAGGTCCGAGAGCAATGTGAAAACATCAGGAGAAGTTCTTCCAATAGCAGAAGAGTGAGCCGTCTGCAGAATGGAGAAGTGGTTGAAGCGGTTACATTGTTTGAAGTGGTTAGCATGGGGAAACAGGCCATGCAGGTATTACCAGCTCTGCATTTGGGGAGGAGTTACTGGAAGGAAGGCTGATAAAAAGTGGTCATTTAAATTATTTAGCCTTTGGAGCACTTTTTTTAATAAATGGGAAAGACCTTTTTGATTGGAAAGAGGCTATGACTGTGATTCTTCAAAAGGATGTATCTTCAAGAAATTAGCAAAAAAGTAGCTATGAGACTTTGAAAAAGAGAAAAGAAATATGTACCTAAATCCTAAAACAATGTCTGAACATACTTACTTTAAAAATATTCATCAGCAGAAATTTTTTCTCGGGTTTCTGAAAATAGGGCCATTTATTTAAGAGCCTGCCTTTTTTTACATCCTTTAGGCAGTTTTCCTTTGTCCTCATTCCAATGCAGTTTGAAAGCACTTTGTATAATAGTTAGCTCTCCTTGTAGCCCTATTTGATTAGAAGTTTTCTTCGGTATGATGAAGCCTACCACTCCATACTGTGTACATATGTGTATGTTATACTTGTATGAAAGATTAGAAACTGGAACCCCAAATATTTTTATGCAGTTTGTGAAATATATCTGTGAAATATGTGCAGTATGTGAAATATATTTGTGAATATGGAATATGTATTTATATTTTGGATGCTAAGGCCCCAGGCTTTCAAGATCATCTCCTTTTGTGGAGATCTTCCAAACCCGCCTGGATGCCGCCCTGTGCCATGTGCTCCAGGTGTCCCTACTGGAGCAGGGAGGTTAGACTAGATGATCTCTGGAGGGCTCTTCCAACCTCAACCATTCTGGGACATTTTGACTCTGCTATGCTATGGGTGTGTTAGCTTCACCAAGGTCCCAGAAGGGACCCTGCTTCCATTGTATGAGGCATGATACGAAGGACTCAAAAGGGCAGGAGCTGAGAGCAGCCTCCTTCTGCTGGAATTCCACAGACCTACAAGTCAGTGAAAAAGTGGGCTAAAGGCTGGGTGGTTTGTCCCAGCAGGTCCTGTGTCACATTCAGCCTGGACTGCCCTAGAAAATGAAATGTGGAGATTTTTAAATATACCCTTAGAAATGGAACAAAATGATTTGGAACTTGTTCTGATTTTTATAATTGAATGAAGCCAAAACAATGTTAATTTGAGTATATCTGCATTAGTGATGTCCTCAGGGGTCAGCGTCTGACTATTGAATTTCTTTAAATGTGTTCTAGTCTGTAGTAGACGACTGGGTTGAAGCGTATAAACAGGACCGGAATGTGGCACTTCTAGATTTGATCAACTTCTTCATTCAGTGCTCAGGCTGTCAAGGTAATTCACGTGCTTACTAGTCCTTTGCTTTGCCTGTGGAGTAGGTGAGAGTCATCTGAATTATGCTTTCTAAAACTGTATTTTTTTTTCCTCAGTAAATTGTTTACTTAGAATCTGGACTGTTTGTTTAAAACAAACTCCAAATAGGTCAGGACTAATTGCAAAGAATGTTATCAATCAAATTTTTCAACTCTATGTATGGAGCATAGCAGCAGCTGTCTTTGAAGGTAGTTTCTGAAGTGGCGGGTCACATCCCTTTGCAGAATTCTCACTTAGGAAATTCTAATTAAAGCAGAATTAAAGTAGTTCTAATTAAAATCCAATATTTTGGTTGTCATTTGCTTTGTAATTTTCTAGTATTGTTTTTTTTTTTTCTAGTATGTTTGTTTGAAAATGAGCAACTATTAAATTAAGCCCTATGCTTTGGTATCTGGAAGAGCAATTGTGAAGCTAAGTATTTCCTGAGACAATGACTTCTGGGGATCATTTCCTAGTTAAAAACTTCAGAATGAGAAATGAGTATTTAAGAAGATTGTTCTGTTTAGTTGCAACTTCTGAGTGTATTTAAGCAGCTAGAATGTTCCTCTGTTACATGTCAAAATTTCATCCAGCACTTTGATTAATACCATACAGAAAGTATCTTGGGGTGTCAGACTTAAAAGTGGGTTAAATTTTAGTAAATATGTAAAGTAAATTGAATGATCAAAGAAAACTGTGCTAGACAATGTAGGACAGGTTTCTCTAACGAGAATTTCAGTTTTGGGTCATCAATATTTTCTGCTATAAATCCGTTTAAGTCACCCTATATCTCTGTAAATACAGATAAAACAGAGCAAGTCCTCCTTTCTAAATTTAAAACAAACTCGTTACTACAGTTTGGACTTAGTTAATGTGATATGGTTGCCAATAATTCTTCTATTTATGCTGTTGCTTTTCTAGGCATGGTAACAGCAGAGATGTTTCAAAGTTTGCACAAGAAAGATGTAATGAGAAAAATGACAGAGACTTTTGATGAGGTAGGCACGACTTTGACTTTGCCTAGCATTTTTATATAAAGGTGATGCTTTGCCGACTTCATAGTTTTTGCTGTTTATCGTGAGCTATGTCTCACTTCCTTCCTTTAGGAAAATAATTTTGTTTTCTACAGGAGAAAGACTGTGTTAGCAGCAACATAAAAAATTTTGTAAGTCACTCTTGCTTACCAAGTTTTTACTAGGGCTGTTTAACTGCAGTCTTTCAAAATCTGACATTCACCATATGTACATAAACAATTTCATTAATATTTTGGTGGATAGTTGGTTTTAAAAATGTTACTGTGTGTTATTGATGAGCGGTTTTAAAGATTAAACTTTCACAAATACTTTTATTTGCATCCTTTTCTCCCATATTACTGACAATGAATTTTTGTAACTATGTCACGTGAAAGAAGAAAAACGCATTTGTGATTTTGGAACACTGTCAAAACAGTAGTGAGTATCTCATTTCTTCAGGTTTGTTAAGAAGAATGCATACCCTTACAATATCTTTTTTCTTTTTGATTGATCCTTGGCTGGTTATACTAACATCAGATTTTCTGCAGCTTTCACAGCTGCTTCTATGCTTTTTTTTTTTTTTTCCCCCTGTTTGCCACTCGTGAATTGGTTTGTCAAGCTGCAGCTATCAGCCTTGCTTTAATCAAGCTTTTATCGAAGTCCAGATGCTGCAGAAATTCCCAGAGGATGAATTTGCCAATGTATTTGTTTGTTTATATATTTATTTTAGAATTGTGGTAGCAGTTGGGCTAGTTTTTGAAAGAAATGATCTGATCTGTGTCTGGCCATATGAGTTGGTAAAATGGCACTTCTTTCAGAACTAAATTAGCTCTGAATAGTACCTGCAATAGGGTCGACACTCAAGAAGATACAAAGAAGTGATTTATTGTTGTTGTCACCCTCCATGTGTTACAGCTCTGGAACCCTTTTTTTCTTGACTTGGTGGGATAAGATGGAAGTTTTACGGTTGACTTAGGAGCTACATTTTGCATCCTATAAAACAAATCAAGTTTGCTTTTGAGGTGCTTTTTACTTATGAAAAATACTAAATGATAATTCTTCTGCTTGATATTTCTCAAAGTTTGTACCTCCTCTTTTTTTTTTCCTCCTTGTAAAACCAGAAAATTGCAAACTATAGTACTTCTTTCAGATTTTGAAAGGTTTTCATTATTCTGGGATTCATATGTCCATTCTTGAAGAAACTGTGTGAAGAGACCTTGAGCATTCCCACTGTCAGGGAGAAAGTATTAATTTTGAATCAAAATTAATTCACTGTACTATTGAAGTGTAGTGACACAGGTGAATACCTGACAAAACCTGATGAAATAATCATCTCTGTTGCCAGCTGTGTGCAAAGGTACTGCTCAGCAGTGAGATCTACAAGTTTTTGGTTACAAAACTGAAATTATTCTTAATCTGGTGATTATTTATTTTGTAAGATTAAACCCTAAAAATCAACTCCCCGCAAAGTGATTTATGCAGAGTGAAATTTTTAAAGATAGTGCCTGACCCTTTGTTTATTTATTATCAATATATCAAGACTAGTATAAAGCTAGGATTAATATATGAAGAAATATGAGAAAGGTAAAGGTAATGGTAAAGGTAAGTACTGAGGATAAAGACAGAGGGAGAAGTAGAGAATGCTTGTTCTATGGCTCTTGGTATGTATTGTAGTTGCACAGAATATACTTGCAAACATAAAGTAGTTTTCTTTGAAGAGTGAGGGTTTTTTCATGTGAAAAAATATTGACCTCTGTAAATCTAAACACTGACCTTGATTCTTCACTGCTTGTGAAGGTAGAATGCTTGCTAAAATCAATCTTCATGAAATATATAGGCTTAACCTTTCAAAGAGTAGAAATGGGATGAATGTTGTTCATTAGTTTAAAATAAATTGTTTCCTCTTTGTGTTTGTATTTACTTTCTCAAACAGTTCTCATGTCATGTTTTTTAATAAATATTGTGGAAGCATGAGTTAGTGAAAACTGTTTGAGAAGTGTTACTGTACAGGTCTGCCATGACTGCTACAATATTTTTTGGAAAAAAAAAAAAAAGTAATAATAGTAAAAGTATAATGAAAGTGGAGACCATTACCAGATACCTGTGTGCTTTGTTTGGCGATCTGTCTGGAAAAGTAGAGATTCAGTCTTGATCCTGTGTTTTAACCACTGTTGTTTAACTAGTAATTGCAAGTATAAAAGTATAAAAAAAGAGTATATCTATTTACCCCATGCATACTCACAAAATTCTCTTTGATGTTAGTGGGAAAATATATGTTGGCATCAGAAACAGAAAATAAATTAATGACAATATTAAGATCTTCAGATCATTTCCTTTGCGAGCCAGATACATCTAAGCGGAGAAGTAGGCTTAGCTTTAGATGACTGTTTTTTGTCTTCTGTCTGTCTTCTGTTTCTGTCCTCTGCGTTGCTTGCAGTGTGCCACATTTTATTTCTTTCAATATTCTGTGTTCTTCCATAGGGTTTTTTTCCTCTCTTTTGATGAAATGTTTAGCAGTGGAAGAGAGAAATTTAAGGTGCAGCTGTGCGGTCAGATAGGGATAAAAATACTTGTAATACTTTACTAAGACTGATGAAAAATTACTTATTTCATGGTTTTATCTTGGAGTGATTTCAGATTTGAGGAAAATTCTCTATAGCAAGTCATACTTGTTCTGAAAGCATTCTTCCATATTTTAAAAACACCAATGGTTTTCTGGTGTTCAACTGCTCAATAGTACATAGTTACCAAGTGTTGGAGAGGAATATAGGCTTAGACTTCTTGGGGAGAATGCTCTGAGAATTAGTTATGAGGACCATACATTGCGTATGTTTACCCATAATTTTTAAACACAAATTTTCTCCTAGTTGTATCAGTAGGACTTTAGGTTTTATATAAAAATACAGTTTTTCATCTACTAATGCACTTATAGGTTATATATATAAACTAGATGAGAAAGGATTAGGTTTTGTTTAATGTGCTGAATTGCATGAAGCATGTGTAATATAAATTTTCATAAGTTTTAAAGATTTTTAAATACAATGCATAATTTCTGCTATTTATGTTTATGAATTAAATATGCAGTTTAATCAAGAAGCTTTTACAACTTTCTCTCATGTGTTACAGGAAACTGGGTTGCAATACAAGAAATTCATGGCTTATCCTTGGATTCTGACAGTTACTTGGCCTGTGGACATGGTAAAAATCTCTCCTGTAGATTTCTGTGACTGTAGTGTAGAGTTTTCTACAGCTATAGTTGTCTTGAATGTAGGTGTAGGTCAGAACTAGACACTTTAAACTCCTCGTTTGTCAATGCAGCTAATCACACTTTTGAGGTCTATTTTATCTAGCCTGCTTTAGACTTCTGGTTGGGAATAAGAATAAACTTGCTCATGCTTTGGGAGTGCCCATTTTTGGATGAGATGAGTTGCTCTTGCAGTGTTTTAAATAGTAGATGGAGTGGTTTATGTGCAGCAGGTTGCAGTGGTGTTTGAGAGCCTTTCACTCCCCTTCCAGCCAGCTCCATGTGTACATGTGTGCATATACAGGTGTGTGTGCACTTGCTCAGGTTTTGGCAGACAAATTTATTCAAAAGCTTATTGCATCAAAGTATTCTTTTGCAAACAAATGTTGGATTGGAAGAGTATTTTAAGAACAAACCCATTTTTTTCTCTGATGCCTCTTTCCATATATCACCTGCAGCACTACAGAGTATTCATCTCAAATCCTCATTGGCATTTCAGTCTCCCTAGCCTCTGGAAGAAATGAATGTTTCTAGCGTGATTTGAAGAAGGAGCATCCCTGGGGTGATTTGAGTAGTTCTCTGGAAGAATCTGTGCTAAACTCCCAATATGACATGGTTTCTGGAAGTAGAGCAGCTTTTGGCTACTGGCTGTTGAGGGATTATGAGGCATTCCCAGGTCAGGTACTGGAATTTAGGCTGTATGCCCTCTTGTGCTGTTGGCATATTTAGCATATGCCGGCGCTATTGTATGTCATTCCGATATGATATGCATGGGGAGGAGAAATACTCTTCAAAGGTAGGGTGTCTTCCTGCATTTATGCTGCTTTTTAAATTATGGAGTAAGATACTATGGTAAGGTAGGTATTTCCTGATGTTGCAAAGGTTCTCTGTGCTGTCTGTCTCCTGATCAACCAACACTCAATGAGGCTAGCTAGGAGGCTTCTCCTTTGTTCTTGGCACTTGCTACTATTATTAGGCCCTGAACTGATTTTTGCTGTGTGACCAGGAATGCATGAGTTCCAAATTCCTAATGTACTTTGAGATGCAGGTATTCCTAAGGTCTGTCTGCATCACACTTGTGTTTATTTCTTAAGAAAGCAAGGAGCCTTGTGTTTTGGAGACAAAGTTACAAGAAAGAAAGCATAAAGTGCACTTAAGATGTGCATGAGCTTATTTTGGGTGTGAAGCTGCCCTTTAGAATTCCTCTGAGAAGGTATTTGGCTGAGTTATAAAGACAAACTGGGCAATATCCTGCCTTTAGGAGGCCTCTTTCCATAGCGAGTGGCATTTTGGAATTCCCTGGTTCTGTTAATACTTGGAAACTAGCGGGATGCAAAGAATATTCAGAGTCACCTCTGGGATTAATTATGGTGCCTGATCTTTCATTAGCTCCAGTGTCTGTGAGAGACAAGTGAAATATTCACATGGTCTGAGGTTAGAATCTTTGGAAGCCCAGAGAGGTTGTGGAGTCTCCTTTGGAGATTTTCAAAACCTGCATGGATGCTGCCCTGTGCCATGTGTTCTAGGGGTTTGGACTAGCTGATGTCTAGAGGTCCCTTCCAACCTTAACCATTCTGTGGTTCTATGATTCTATGTTTGCTGGTAACTTTTGCCAGTGAAAGGTATTTCTGGTACTGTAACCTCAAAAAACGTTGTCCTGTGTTTTCATACACATCTACCTCATATCTGTTGCTCTCAGGGGAGCTGTCACAACAGAACAGCTCTAATGGAGCAGTTCATCAGCATGCCTGCCTGTAAGTTTGTTGCATGTCCTTACCTTGGAATAATAATTCTGAAAAAAGTTACCAGAGATATGAAATGAAAATAATTTTCAGCAAAACTCTCTCTGGAGTGAAGTGGGAGAAATGTAAATGATGTTTTCAAAGAAAACTGATGTTTTTTCTGTTTATTCTTTTTGTTCTTGTGTAGGATAATGAAGACTACCCACTTATTAAAACGGGACCCTATTGGAAGAAGTTCAAAGCCAATTTCTGTGAATTCATTGCAGTGCTTGTCCAGCAGTGCCAGTACAGCATCCTGTATGACAGCTACTTGATGGATACTGTCATCTCGCTACTTACAGGCTTAGCAGACTCTATGGTCAGAGCATTTAGGCACACAAGCACTTTGGCAGGTAAAATACTCACAGAAGATCCATAAACCATTTAGTTTTATTCACTCATACGCTAACAAAATTCTCGAGGCTGAAAAGTTTCCTTTTATTGGAATGATTGTTCTCAGACATTGACCACACTTTATTCCTAATGTATACAGTGTAATATAATTTGTCTCTTCATGTATCTTAATGGAATTTAGAAGATCTAAATGTGCTAGATCTAGACCAATGGCTAATGTAAAAGAGGACGTTTGAAGTTCTTGTGGAACTCGGTACATCAGACTTCTGTGGAAAGTCCAAATGCAGTTGCCTGTATTATTTTGTTATTTAGTGAGCTCTTTAATGGCTTAGATAATTTTAAAATTATGCTGTATTCTGATATATATATATATATATACACACACACACATCAGTATACATATATATATATATCAGTAAGTGTTTTTTAAACGCAGGTTTCTGTTTCATTAATTCTTCTCTCCCCATACATAATGCAAAGAGGTTACATTAAGTACTTCATTTATGAAAGCTTCTTTTGGAGAGCTGTTGTTACTCTGGTACATGTGCTAAAAAGAACACTGCTTGTAAAGTGTTTTTATTTGATGCACATGATGATGTTAAAGTGACTTTTTAAAGCCTGTAAGTTCCCTTGCTGCCATGTGAACAGCACTAAAGTGCATTGTTTACTTTAAAGACTTAAAAAAGCTCTTGTGGTCTGCATGAATCAACTCTAGTGATTCTTAGAGGAGCATTAGTTTTGGTCAATTCAAATAAAAGATGAGACAATTTCCTCCTTCCTCCTCCCCGCTTTCTCTATTTCTTTTTCCCTCCCTCTCCCGCCTCCTTCCCTTTCTCTCTCTCCCTCTCTTGTTTTGTGACTGCAACCAACTTGTTCCACAGCTCTAGAATCTTCTGCAGAAAAATCTTAAGTTACATAAACTTAGAGGAGAGTTGCCCAGTAATTTTCTTCTCCTGCTCTAACGAAAAGTTGTAAATCAGTAGTAGTATGAATAAATTTTCCGTTCAGGTCACCCTCTGCCTTTAAAATAAACACTGTATTTTAAAACAAATTGCTGTAATATGGTGTTGTTTGCATTCAGAATTATACACTGAGTTTGGGTAACCATATCCTTTTTCTGGTAAAGTAGTGAATATTCTTTGTGTGTCTAAGCTAAAAAAAAAATGGTTTTGTTTCTTTTTCAGCAATGAAGCTTCTGACAGCAGTTGTAAGCGTGCATCTGAACCTTGATGTCAACAAGCATAATGTTCAAAGACTGTATGAGGTGGAGAAGAACAGGATAAGTGGCAAGAAGACCAGCTGCAGGCTTGACCAGCTACAGAGAAGAAGAAAAGAGGTTAGGCAGGTTAGGGGATGTTAGGGGATTCCAAAATCTAGTAACTGATGGGGGCAAGACAAGCCCCAGCTGCCTGCCCCCAGGTTTCATCTGTAGCAAGACTGAGCATGTATTCCAGGAGGTACTCACACAAATGCTTATATATATTTGCACTTGTTACGTGCAGCAATATATCCATATGAGCAGTTGCATAGACCAACACAGGGAGAAGCAGTGAGCCCTCCGACACAGACAGCATCAGGGACCTCATCCTATTCCCCTTTCTGGCTGATGGGGATGAGCTGCTGGCCCCTGGACCCCCGGTCTGTCGGACTGCTGGCACTTGGGTATGTGAGCCCTGGTGTCACAGCCCCGTTCTGACTGCTGGTACAGACACATCTGCACATACACTAGCAGGTACAAATGGATGCTATGGTCAGACTGCTGTCCTAGGCCGTTCACTGCATTCAGTGTGTGGCTCTGAATCCTTGCTCTTCCCTTTTGTTTTGCCCCTTAGAAATATACGTAAACCCACACAGACAATAGAGCTGTACACATCCCAGCAGATCTCCAGACTGACGCGCCAGAACAGGGGAGTGAGAAAGACCGGGTGGTTTTGGCAGTTGGCTGGGACTCCTTTGATTCCTCCAGTAGCCTCCTGTGCTCTCACCCCTAGCGATATGCATACGCACATACAGGCCTGGCTTCCAGGCCCCTTAAGCTACTGGCTGGCTGGTCTGGCTCACTCCTGAGGGCTAGTGATCATGTGATGGCTTTCACCCTCACATCCACTGCAGTTGCTGTCACCAGGGGCACAGGGCCCCTATGGTCTGACATGGGTTGTTGGCACTTAGAACTCTGTATGCACAGATGCAAAAGCAGTAGGCGTTCCCTCACTCTGTAAAGTGACTAGAAATTGGTTTTAATAAGAAGATAGAACAGACTGGGCATTGATCAGGTGCAAGACATGACCAGACAAGCATGCTGAGCCAAGCTATTTATATGTGGCAAGCCCTTTTTATCCCCTTATCCTTTATCTTCCTGTGTGTTTTTTTCTTAAATCTATCTAAGACATGTTTTAGAGCAGTTCTATTTGACCAGACTGTTAAAAAAATGACTAAGATGATAACTAGCCTAGTAGTCTGTCCTACTAATTTAGTTTCTAGGTGGACATCATTAACCCTTCATCTCTGAATGGATGCAGATTTGCAAATGTACTAATTTGCAGTAGTAGCTTGATATTGTGGGACTCTAGTTTTGCCTATGTTTATGCGATTTGTGAGCCAAAATGTTAAGTCTTCAATTGGATTTCTTTGGATAAAATGAAGTAGAAGACAGGATAGAGGAGTCATCTGTGTGTGAATAATGGGTGGTTAAAATGATCCCAAACTCTAGAATGTCCTCTATTTCTTCTTTGCTCAGCCGGACAACTCTTTGTGACCTCCCAGAGATTGGCCTTTAACCATAAGAAATTTTTGTAGTTTGCTGTCTGAGATATTGATATATGAACAGCAAGTGTAGTCCCTGCTCTGATGACCTCTGAGGATCACTTAATAGTTGTGCTGTATCATTGTGTGTGTTAACAAGACTCTCTCCTTCAAACGTGCCATGTGCTGATTATCCAGATGTATTGTTAGTATCTGATAATCTTTGATCAGGTCATAGGTATAAAAAAAACAATTGCTAATGTAGCTACAGATCACTCGGTTTGTGCTGGTATCATTTTTTGGTGAGATTTGCACCGAAGTAGCCTTGTGCAACTTTCTCATGTGAAGCAAATTTGTGGGAACAGCATAAACATTAACTTCTCATTGTATTCCAGTATGAGCAGAAACTTCTGGACATACAGAACGTGATGAGTGCTATTTTCAAAGGAACATTTTTAAACCGTTACCGGTAAGAATAAAAATAAAATTTCAATACCTATTTTCCCAAGCAACTTTTGCTTAGAATGCCCAGAGACCAGAATTAAACATCTTAGAGTCAGTGAGAGAATCAAGGCAAACATGTAGCAATGATTATTTTTAGAGAATTTGGGCTTAGAAAGGGACCTCTGTTTAAAACTTTTAAGTTTTTCCTATTTGATATTGCTAGAAAATGTCTAGAACTTCAAGATAATTACGGTACGAAATATCTGTAACTGAAAGCAGGTGGAAGATTAAAGACTACCTTAAGGCATTAATATGAAGATATTTTAAATGTTAGGGATTGTATTTTATGGAATTGCAAAAGTATATAAAAGTATATAAAAATTTTGCAACTGATCAAACAGTTTTAAGGTACTAATATGCATTTTTAAAATTTCAGTGATGTGATCCCTGAGATCCGGGCCACTTGCATTGAAGAAATTGGCAGCTGGATGAAAACATACCCAGATGCCTTTTTAAATGATAGTTACTTAAAATACATTGGGTGGATGCTCTATGATAAGGTAAATTTTTGATTTTTTATTACGTCTTTATGCAGGCAGTAGAAGGAAAACTCTTCTTTTTAGGAATTTAAATTTTAGGATTCTTAAGAGTGTATGTTTAAAAGTGTTCTGGTAGTAGAAAAATTTCCTTTCTGCTCCATTTCAGGTTTTAATTTTAAAGTTATCCTATCATTAAATATCAGAAAGCACTTCTGTGAGTTCTATAGTAGTATATTTAATGTCTTTCCTTTGATGTTATTGAAGGGTTTGAATTGGAAGCTATTCTTAATAAATTGTAACAAGAACTATATCCGTTGAGTATATGCAGTGTTAAAAGTTGTCTACAATACTGCGCTACCTTGGTGAATGTATTTAAACTTTTACTTTATTTTGTAAAGATCACAGATAAATACTACCAATAGCAAAGTACTCTGCAATATCGTATTTCTTATTTGGAATTAAATGGATCTAGATGTTTTTGCAGAAAGTTTTTAAAAACTTCCCTGTGTTGAGGTTTTTCCTTAGTTTTTTTTTTCTCTCTCTTTGAAACAATTTTTTAATTTCAGTTATTTTCTAGAGAGTTCTCTTTTCGTTTTAGTAGTTTTGTTTTGAGTACAGATTCAGTCTTAAGCTAACTTTGAAATAGATATTTCTCATGCTTTTAAAATGCATGATAGATGTTAGGGAGAGATCACCATTTAACATCAATATCTAGTTTCTGGAATTTGCATACTCCTGCAGACTAGCTTTTAAAATGTGTCTAGCTGCTGTATAAGTTCTTAGACATCCTCACTTTCATGAGGTGGCTTTTGTGTGCTGTGAGTAAATCAACAGTTTACCACAAAGCCAGGAGGGGGAGCACAAAGCCTCTTAGTTCCCTCTGTTCTGGCATTGCAGTAAAGGTAGCATTTAGATTTTATTTTAGAAGCAGCAAATCTACCAGAGCTGTTGTGTTTCCATACAAAAAAGAGTATCTTATCAGAACATAACAGCTTTTTAGTTTTGTTTTGGGAGATTTCTCAGACTATGAAAAAAAAAGTCATTTTTTCTTTCCCAGTGTTGTACAGTGACAGTTAACAGCTGGTGTCTCTGATTAATACATGCATCTCATCCAGTGTCATTTATTGGGAAATGAAAAGGATATATTTTAAAAAACTTATGCAGAAGCAATGCAAATGCCAGCAGAGTGAGATAAGGTCAGAAATCTTCCATATTCCAGGTCTGTCTGAGCTCTGGTAGGAGCCATTACTGCTGGTTGCAGTCCTGGCTGTGCCCTGTGACTTGTAGCCACCATTAAGTTGCCAAAGAATTCCAAGTGAGAGCAGGGCATTTCTGGCAGTGACGGGGCAGCAGTGCTTTTATGTACATCTGAATGTTATTTTCCACTACTCCTTCTTAATAAGCAGTTCCATTCTACGCTAATGGGGGTAGGCAGCGAGAAACTGATCACTCCCAGAGCAAATTTTCTTTCAGAATATAAAGTAGAGATGTTTGCTAAATAAGTCAGGCCCCAGAGTTGAACAACCATAGAAGTCTTCTAACTGTGAGAAAAATCTGGGCAGGATCAGCTGCAGCATTGTAAACAGAGATTAAGTTCAGTCATTTGGGAAGCTTTAGAGAAGAAAAAAGAAAGTATAAAATTAGCATTTTGTCTTCAAAGTTTTATTTGAATATAATTATTTGTTCTTGTCTCTGAGATAGCATTTTTTTCTTTATGCTTTATCTCAATATGAAAAGTTTTATATTTTTATGAAGCGTTATTTCCTAGATGCAAGAGGGTGTTCCAAAATCTGTGGTAATGTCCTTAAAATCATATATGAAAATCTCTCTTTGGCCCATTAAGAGTTGTGGAGCAGTGATATAAAAATACATGGTTTTTTTGCTGGTGTATTTTTAAATGCTTTATATGCTACAAATATATGTATTTTTAATGACAAACAATGCTTAATACTAAATCTGAGAGCTGTATGCAATTAAACAATGCTATATATAAGCCCAGTCACTTATGAGTGATTGTATGAGATTGCAGGCACCTAAGCAGTGCTCCAGTAGGCTGCCTAGCCCATCAAGAGTAACATCACAGGTTACTAGGCTAGTGTTGTCTGGGACCACAGGGCAAACTGTTGACTTTTCTCATTTGGCTAAATAAATAAATAAAGGAACAACCCTGTGGGAAGCAGGAACCTTTTGTCCCACCTGCATCTATAAGATCTATAGTCTTGCTCTTATTTCACAGAGATGGGAGTGAGATTGAAATCTCCTAACTCAAGAAGTGTCCAAGTGCTGAAGCCCACATAAAGCTCTTTGCTGTTCCCAACTTCCTGATTTTCCATATCTGACTTTTGCAGTCCAGAATCAAAATACACTACAGCATAGCTGAGGGACAGTGTGTGTTCTGAGCATCTGATGGTCTGCTTACATAATTTCCTTTCATTGTGTGATAGCTTTGAAAGACCTAACAGTCAAATATTTTGTTAAGATGAGAGTGACAGTTTTGTTGAAGGGAATAGAGTAGGATATTTGAATTTGCTTGCATTGCTGTCAAAATGAGATGAAGGCAAATGAGGTGGATGTGAAGTATTTTTGAATAATGAAGAAACTACAAGTTGTGATGCAACTGGGAAAGGAAGAGGCATTTGAGAAAGAGACAGTGCCGCTGAGCTGTAAGAAGACACCAGAAATACTCATAGCTGAAGTAAATACTCATTTAAAGTCCCTAAAGATAACATTCTCAACACTTAAAAGAACTATACATGTACAGGGTTATGGCTGAGAGCTTTTGAGTGGGAAGGGAATATGTTAGAAGGCAGGCGTCATTTAATGCATTAAACTTTATATCTGCAGACCTACGCTCAAGTGCCACCTGACTGACAAATGCAAATGACATCCATCCTTAACTTTGTTCTGAGGGGGCTATAAGACCGTCTGACTACCAAAAGCATTTTTTTTTTCCTTCAGCGTAAATGCAGACCCCATTTGTCATTACATCCTCATAATAAAATATTGAGAGCAGTTCAAGTCAGGTTTGCAGTTCATTGGTGTGCTGAGTTCAAGTAAGTTTGAAGAGCAAATTTGTCCTTGACATTCATGGAAATGGACAGTGATGGGTATCAACTTTAGACTTTTCCTGAGTGGAATTCCATGTTGCAGAGCCCCTCTAAAAAGCAACAGTTGGGGGTAGCGTGACCTGGAAGATGTGTCACGAGTTAGAGAGCAGTGCTCATCATTGCCTGTTGATCTTTCTTGTTATATTTCTAGTAATTGCTGCCTTATGCAAAATTGTTATTCCAGTCTTCCTGTTGGATATCGTCCTTTGCTTTCTCTTATAAACAAATGAACAGGAACTTATAGTAATGGATAACCTGTGTGCAGGGGATCTCCCACCTTAGGTTTCTTTGATTTTCCTTACTGCTGTTGTTAGCAAGAAGAACCAAGTCAGAAATATGAAGTGGCTGTGTCCAAACCTGCAGTTCATTCAGGTGTCTCTAGTGATATCCTGGGTTTTATAGATGTGTTAAAGTTTCTTTGACTGTGAAGAGAGCTCAACAGAAACTTTGAGGCCTTGCAGTGTGGCTCCCTCCTAGCTTCCAGTGTTTGTGCACAAACATAATGGCACTGGTAGTGCTGTTAAAGAAGATGAGGCAGTATTTGACCAGCCTGCTGTGGGCATACCTATGGAGATATTATTTGCTTAGTTTAAATGCTAGTCTGTAATAAAAAATATAGGAGATGGATGTTTATTGCTGTTAGCAGATTCCTTTTTGTCTTGTAGCAAGCAGAAGTGCGGTTGAAGTGTCTTCTGGGACTGCAAGGAATTTATAGCAGAAAAGAACTTGTTTCCAGGATGGATCTCTTTACTAGCAGATTCAAGGTAAATGAATTACATTTTCTATTTTTTGAATCTAGACTGGGTCTGATATTTTAATCAGAGTTGATCTCTCCGTTTTCTTGACTGACAAAGGTTCAGAGTATGCAGAGACAGACTGCTTGCCTGTGTGGATGGGAAGGGGTTTGCAGAGATGCTTGCCTCTGTTTATATGGACACTTCAGTTTTACTTTGGCTTGTGCACAGGGTGGTGTTAGCATGATCTTAGTCAGTCATCCTAACCATTTATCTGGACTTGCCAGTTTTTTTTTTTATGGGATCTTTGGCAAATGGGAAAGAATCTGATACTCCAAAGGTTCTTTTTTTACTGTCCCAATAATGGATTCACCTGATACATGTTGGACTGAGGATGCATGACTCCTTTTTGATTCACTGTGTCAGTATGGATCTTGAAGAAGGATCCCTGATCTCCTGCCATGACAAGTCAAATGATAGACTGTAATTTGGAGAACTTGTTCTGTGGCCACCGTGACTGTGTATACTACCTTTATCGTATCCCAATATCTCGCCTTATTTAAGAGCTCAGCCCTTTTCTTTTTTTAATCCTGCCCTTGGTGGCGATTTCACCAGCTGTTCTTATTTGAGAGGAGCTGAGCCACTTCAGTGTTTGGATAAGAAAGCTCAGAATGTTGTGAGAGGAGAGATTGAGATCTCAGTCCCTCTGAATTGGTGTGTAATCAATGCCTGCATGCGGTGGTAATTCATACGCTTTTTGCCAACGGTGCAGTGCTTGCCTTTTTATCAGAGCAGTTGTCAGTAGTTAAAAGAATTCTATGACATTCTCTACAAGAAATAGGTTGATATTGAAGTCTCAAGAATAAATTATTCAGATTGAAACTTGACTATCTAAAATCAAACTCTATTTTAAACTTTTTGTGGCAGTCCTGTCCAGGAACAGTTGTTGTAATCTGCTGTAAGCTGATCAGGCAACTGAAGGATTGTTATTCAGAGACTGAGGGAGTAACTTCAGTCTATTCATATACTGAGATCTGTGTGTGGAAGATGCTATATAAATAGACTATGGGACCTTCCTTCTCTCCAAACCTGAAGAAACAGAAACACCTTCACAGAAAAATAGACTAGTTTGGAGTCTTCCAAAGTTAAAATCACACTTCCTGAATGGAAAATGGAAATGGAAATAGGTAACCACTAATCCATTTCCCACAGACTTGATTTCACACTCTTCTTCCTTTGTCGTTGAGTTTGCCAAACTCAGGATTTGTGGTTTTCCACACTTTGGAGCTCGGTTGTGAAGAGAAGGAAGGTGCAAATAAAGATTTGGAAAATGATATGTTAAGTGAGAAGGTTGCTAGTCCCCAAACAAGTAAGCCTTAGGTTTAATGAGGCTTAAAAAAAAATACAGACTGTACTGGGGACAGTGTGAGCTCTTGGGTGCACAAGAGAAGAAAATTTTCATTGTGTTCTGAGGTATTTTGTGTTCGTGTTGAATTACAGTAGTGTGAGTTCTAGAGGTCAGGAATTGTGCTTGTTCCAGGAAGTACTTTATGACCCAAGCCCTAATTATTTTCCCAGCAAGACATTGGCTTCTCTACTGTTTATGTATACACACTTTATTGCTGATAGGAAAAAGTGGTTATATAGGGCTTGTAGTTTGAGCCTTACCTTCATTTAACATATTGAAGTTCCAGTAGTTACATCTTAGAAACAAGTTGTCAGTCACTTTTAATTTGTAGACTGTAGTTGATTTCTTGTGAATGCATACATTACATCTATAAAAATATCATATTACCGCATGATTAATTCAGTTAAAAAATTAGCATGCTGTTAATTTTCAGGGGCTGGGGAACTACTTGATAGTAATCAAGTTGCCTTATGTCTCCTAGGAACTAACTGCTGAAATAAAAATAAATCTCTACTCTATTAGTGTAGATGTTCTAACTATAGGAAAAATATGTGTGTGTTTGAGAACAATACATGTTACATCTTTTTATTGTCATTTTACATCCATTAGGATCGAATTGTGTCCATGCCTCTGGACAAGGACCATGAAGTAGCAGTTCAAGCCATGAAACTCTTGATGCTTGTGTCACAGTAAATAATTTCTTTTTTAATTTACTGTATTGTTTAACGACGACAAGATCCAGATACAATCCTGATGAATCTTCCTGTAATCAATCACATGCTGGGAAACAATTGCTCACAGCAGGATGCAAGTTACAGTTAGAGCTGCTCAAAACATGGCATTTTCTTTCTGTGGGAAACACCAACATTATGAAACCTTTGTGCTCAGATTCGGTATGAAAAGTACATTGTTGTATCTTTATACTTCCCCCGAGAGGAAATTCCAAAGCATTTTCATTCTGGCTTTTTTCACATGGAGCACCCCTATCTCTAGGGAAGTCCCCTACCACAGAATCTTCCATCCCAGTGTCCTGGGGTGTGAGTGGGAAGGCAGTGAAATCTGCTGTAATACTGGTTTCCCCTGGTGTAGCAGGAAGCCTTCAGCTCTGAGTTTGTTTGACAGAATTTTTACTTCCAGATTCTTGGCTCTTTTGCAGAACATGGGAGCTACTGCGCCCCAAAAAACTGGCAAGAAATGAATGAATACGTGACATCTTGTTTCTGCTGAAGTGGAAGATTTAAAACAGAAAATTTGTTTTGTTGGGAAATTGCCCATCAACGATAGGATCAGTAGGATAATGGCAAGCTGGAAGTGTGGGGAGAAGCTAGACTAACGTTATGAATCCTCTCCTGATACGTTCTTGAACATTATGTTTATTTTAGAAATAGCTTTTTTTTTTTCCAAAATAAAGGAGTAAGTTCTCTGTCCCTCTCTTATAATGCAAAATAGATTTAGGACTCCATAAGTGTGCTTTTGTTTCAGTGTTTTAATTTACTTCCGCAGATGCCTCCATGTACAGCATGGTACATTGGCCATAACTGTCTGTGATTTGCTTTTCCATCGACATATGGAGAAGTATTCCAGAAGTAATACAAATTTTTAATCCAGCACTCAAAAGTAATCTAAAAGTACTGGCCACTTAATCAACCAAATAATGTAGTGTAAATATTAAGCTCCTTACCTAGAACTCTGAAAACTATGGAGAGGTATCGCTAATGAAGTTTGTGAAATGACAGTTAAGATTTCTCTGCATTTGGAAGTTTACTGCAAAATAGTTTTCCAGGAGTTTGTTTCAGGAGAAGCCTCTACAGATGTGGTCTTTTCTTTAAAATACAAACATATATATGCGAAGGGGGACACTTAAGGTATGAATGAACTGTATGAAACCTCTGAGTTAATGTTCCTGTTGAGGATAAAATAGTTTTAAGTTGAATTCGATGATTTTGAAGGTTAATTAGATTCCAAGGTACGTTAACTTCCATTAAATTAGGACTTAATTCTCAGAGTGCATGTAGGAGTTTAATGTGGTTGAATGCATTCATATGAATTATCCTTGAGGTCCTTATGTAAATAAACTGCGAATGTTTGGGCAGAAACTTGTTCCAGAAAAAAACAGGAAGAACTTTGGTTAATATTCAAATGTAGGCAAATTGTATCAAACCTGCTTTTTTACTCACCTTTCAATACACTATTTAAGCAACTTGCTCTTGCTTTTTCCATAGAAGAACAAATGCCTCTCTGCCTGCGTGATGAAATAGATCCTAAAACATGATGGATGCTGTTCTGCATCTCTCTGCATTAGGAGACAGAAGGATAGAAGTATTTTTTTTATAGTTATTATTTATTTTTTTATTTCTTTGCATCAGCCCAGTGATTAGGCTGGGCTCAGTGATTAGCTGAACTCAACTGCAAACTAAGCCAATGTCAGTGTTCCTCCTCTACTCTTTAAATTGTCCCTAATGGTGACTTTCTAATGCTGCTGTGCTAGCATACACAGTTGTGGGAGCAAAGAACGTGGCACTGCCGGTCGTCTTGGTTACTCTAGATGGCTAAGGTAAAAACAGTTCAACTTGGATGGATTTTTTTTTAATGTTGCTGTTTACATTAAATCCTAAGCACTTTTGTAAACTGAAGTGCTCCTTCATAGGTGCCATAGCCCTCTGCCTTGCCGTGAGGGGCATTTCCCCAAGCTATTGCAGCAAGGATCTGCTGGCACCTGATGGCCCTGGGGGAAGGTGCTTTTCTGTAGGAATTACACTGTTTGGGTCTCACCAGCCACGTAGGGGCCACGTTGTGACTCAGGCTACATCTTTGGCGCTGCATTGGGGGAACGGGTGCCGCGCGGTGCCCGTGCGCCCTGCGGGTCGCTGTGCCACCAGGAGCCGGTGCCAAGCGTGGAGACGCTGCGCACTGGCACGGCTGCCATGCTGCGGGCCTCAGCAAGGGGTGTGCGTTGGCCCTGCGGCTGCTCCCTGCCTCTGTGCCCTGTGTGGGACCTGCCCTCGCTAGTGCCAGCTGCGGCCAGCAAGGTTAGGGCAATGTTTCTATTTTTCCTAGTTTTTCTTAGATGCGGTTTGGTTTCCAAAGTGAGTAAGTGCTTTCTAAAGCTTTCCAACTATCACTTGGCCAGCACAAAACGTAGTTTTCATGAGAAAAATGAATAAATTTTGAAAATTGTTTTTAATTAGGCTGTGTGGAGACCTATCAAGCACTTGGTTTTCTTTGGTTTTGCTCCTCTGCTGCGTAGTCTCCTTTCTTTCCCCCTCCCTCCAGTTGCTTTGAGCCCTGATGATTTGGCTTAATTACTGCAAGGATGAAAGTGGGAATTGGGTACTTAATGAACAAATCCAACTACAAGTCTTCTCTTTGATAAAACTAGTCCTGACCAGCCTATAAAACCTGTGTGAAGACAATGCAGACAGTACACACAGGCTCTTACACAGAGTTCTTGATAAGAGTCTTTATCATGGTGCTTTTCCAGCAGGGGAGAAGCTTTTGCCCCGTATCTAAATGTGTCACCAAGGCTTCAGCACTGGCATACCAGAAGCAAAGAAATTTCAGGGTTAGTGTCATTAAACTAGGTGCATTTTATGGCATTTCACAGAGCAAGGCATGAAATGGGATTGTGGACAATAACTCCTTTGTTTATAAAGAATAATAAACAACAGTTCATATAAGCATGCCTCAACCTGTGTGTGTAGATGTTACCTTTTTTTTTTTCCCAGCTTTCAGTCATACTGCACTCATGTCATACTTTGTCATACTTTGGGTGACTCGCTTTTGTCATCTGCAGATTTGGCAACTGTGATCTAGTTGTCCAAAGTACATTTTTACGGAAGCATGGAAGATCTTTCAGATCCAACTTTTCATTTTTAGAGCTACTGGTAAGAATGTGCATCTCTTAAACTCCATGTATTTGGTTTGGAATCATGGAAGGAGCTACCAGCACTGACCTCTAGCACACGTCACTCTTGGAATAAATCTTCTGGTGTTTAATGGCATGTGCTGGCCAGAGTAAATTTTTTTTTAATTAGCTCCTTATGTGCCATGTCACTCTTTTGGGGAAGATGCACTATATCAGTAACTGTTTTGCTGCTTTCCATAGTTGTCTGCTTGGTAAGTATAGTAGCAAGAGCTCCTCCTGTTTTTCGTGGTAGTTGACAGCTGCAGAAACTTTCACTGCAGTGATGCTTCTGGTGCTCCATGTTGTGTAGTAACATCTTTGACCATCTTTTAACCATCACTGCTTTCCAGGGCTGTGGAACATACACTGGTTATTGTGTACACAGCTGGCTCATAGAACTGCTGTGCTGGGCCTTAATATCTTCTCTCTTGCTAGCCGTACAGGCAATTAAAAATGCTGGCCTATTCAATTCACTTCATGTGTTACATTAATTACAAAGAAAATTCGGTGCTGACTCAAAACCCTCTTGCTGTGCATGTACCTGCTCCAGTCAAAGCCATGTTTGTGTTCCCACCCTGTGAGCTGCACTGTTTTTGTTTCTTGCGTGTTGTCTCAATTGAATGTGAAGGTCTTGGGCTAGTGGGTTTCTATTTTTACCCAGCCCAATGGGATCCTGAAACTGAAATGAGCCTGTGAGGTTTAGCATAATAGAAATTATTAATGCTACTGAATTATGCATAATTGTTAGCATTAATGTTGCAAAGCATCTGAGAGGGAATAGGAAGGAAATAAAGAGGGAGAAAGAATGAGTGATAAATATGCACTGAAAGAGAGAAGTGCAGAAACTAGGAAAACTTTCAGGAAATACTACTCTGTGAGGAGGCACATGAGCTTAGTGAGAAGCTAATGCCAGACAACTCTGTTAATTTCTGTATGCTTAACTCCCTGGAAGAGTTGAGGGGATTTGGAAAAGAGCAGCTAAGTCAATTAGGTAACTGTAGTTGTGAATGAGGGGATTTTAGAAGTGATGCATGTAGAGGTAGAGGCACAAATCCGCAAATGACTTGAATATATGAGAGCAAAGAAGGAAAAAAATTGGTCTGTATCACATTGGTTAAAAGTAGTGGGAAATTAAACTGAGCTTTAACCAGAAAACTCCCCAAGTTTGAAGTCTGGGAGAGCTGCCTCTCACCAAAAGCTTGTGTGTATTGTACTGACTGAGGCCTTCATGTTTAAAGCATATGTTGGAACTGATAAATACGTTAACTCTCGCTGCAGTGCTTTGACTGTGGTGAGTAGAGTCATTCCAACTTTAAGGTCAGGAAAATGAGGCTTGTAATTTCCTAGTGTTCTGCTCTATACAAGAGCCACAAGTCGGGTAAAGGTTCTTCCATCTTTCCCTTGGAAAACACCCCCTGTCCCTTCTGAGTCTCACCTGGACGAGGAAAGATCTCTTAATTTGAAGTAGGGAGGGCTGCACTCTGCAAGATTCCTGAAAACCATATTCTGCAAAATACACTATGGGTAATAATACAGTGCATGTTACTGCACTTTGTAGATGTCCAGTAACAAATAATTCAGCAAGAGGTTGAATTGGGTGAATCTGTATGGCAGCTGCATGGACTTTGGAGGGGCAAATGGCATTTGATAGGCAAATGCCTTGTTCCTAGCAAGATCCTTTCCACAACCAGAGAAATGATAAGCTGCACTGAAATTTTAAATGCTGTTGTAAAAAATGGTTTTGTGAGATTTTAAAAAATAAGCTAAAGAGAGAGAGACACACTTTGCATACAAATGAAGAAACTGTCTACCTTTGTCATGTTGGGTGGCCTTTGGAAGTAGTAAAAGTAGCAATGTGAAAGGCTCACTTCAGTGGAGCAAATTAGATAGCTCACGTCTGATTCCTTGCGTGAGCCGCTCTATTGTAGCAGACCATGTACTTATAAAAGGGAATGACATGGAGCTACAGCTCCTCCCTGAGCTCTTTAGGTCCACACTCTTATCCAGGCAGAGTTGTGGTAGTGTTTCCTGAGTTAGAAGAGTTGAGCATTTTCCAAATGAAGCATAAGTGAAAAAACAAAATTGAGAGAAGTCTTGTGCTTTCTCTGCTTTCTCTCTGTTTTTTTTTTAATGCTTCCTTTTGTGCCGTTGTGTAATTTTATTGAGAAACCTTGGTATCTGCTCAGAAGCCTTAATATCTTTCCCATCTGGAGAGTTAACGAGAAAAAATATGAATTATTTGTTTCCTTGGATTATGTTTCTTAACCAAAATAAGTACATGGTTACTTACACAGCATCTGTCTAATGTGCATCTTCTGGTGTTCTGTCACAGCATAACCGTAGGACACAGTGTATTGCAACACGCTAATCCTATTTTAAGTGAGTGGGGAAGGACCCTTGTTATGCTGTAGTGACGACCACACTGTCATCTCTCTTTCTGACCACCAAAATGTCATCTTGAAATACCTACAGTGACAGCAGGGTAGAAAGAGGTAAATAAAATAATTATAAAAATCAGGTAATCTTATTTTGCTGTCTCAAGCATTAGAATGCTTATATTTTTGGGATGTTAATGAACAAGGGAGCAGTAATGTTGTTTGTGTATTGTCTGCAAAATTCTATAACTTGGATTTCTTTTAAATGAAGTACAAGATTCTTTGATTGGGATGCTATTCCTTAGAATAACAATGTCTCCAGGATGTGTGTCTGATCTTTCCCTGCACAGGAAAAGGAATTAGGTAGCAACACTTTCAAAAGGGCATCAGGTGTATTTTTATTTTCCTTTGGTGATATTATTGTTATCCCTACTATAAACAACAGCAAGCAGGGTGATTCCAGCAGCAATTGGTCATGTCACTTGCATAAAGTGAAGTGGAGCAAACACATGAGATGCCATACATAATAAAATACATAATTAAGTGGGTCTGTGATCCTGTGATCTGTCCCAAGAATATCCCTTCTTCTGCATGGCATGTTCACACAGAAGTGCAGAGAAATTAGTATGTCACGACATTGGTATGTAGAGGGCATGCCTGTTTATTTTTAGAGCCCTAAACATTGGCAGGAACTTGTGGCTTAACCTTTATCTGTTGCTTGGCATTCTGAGGGCTGTAAATTTGCAGCAATAGTATTGCTCTATTTAAAGTATTCTTTGAATGTGCGGTTCTTGTCTGATGTGTGTGAAAAAGAAAGGCAGCCACCTCCTGTGAAAGCAGCTGTTGTTAAGTGTTACTACATCCAGAGGAAACTAAACCCCTGAACACTCTTTTGAGTGGAAATTTGTGTTTCACAGACAGTAGTGCTGGAGCAGCCTGTGAGAAGGAGAGGAAGTATGTACAGGTATTCCCTGTCATTTAAGAAAGAAGAAAAAATCTGGGGCTCAAGAGGTGTCATCAGTGTCTGGCAGTCTGTTTGGTGAAGAGCTGGTTTTTTTCCCCTTTGCTGCTGTACTGCTGCTCAGTGTTGCAGACATAGCCAGAGCTTTTGCTTCTGATCCGCCCTTGTCTGGAGGATGTAAGGAATAGCAATGTTGTAGATAAATTCAAACAGGACAGATTCAGAACCTATTGGAAGAAAAAGCCAAGGCCATTGTGATTGGCATTTCATTTGTGCTGGATAGACAAAGTCTTTAATTTCTACTTGATGAGAGGTAGGTCTATAACTGCAGCCATGTTACTGAGCACTCCCAGCTATCCAGAAAATTCAGACAAGGATTATTATTTTTTTAATAGGGACACACAGGTGTTATAATCACTCTTTTCCTAGAACATACTAAGGGGAAAAAAACCCAAATAAAGGAGATATTAGGAATTTTACAGTCTGACCTGGCATGTTCATACAGAAAGTCCATTTAAACATCGGAAGAAACATTTGTTTTTACTGTGAAGGCTGTCAAACACTAGAACAGCTTGTCAGAGAAGTTGTGGAGTCTCCTTTGTGCAGGGAGGTATTTGCAACCCAACTGAGTATGGCTGTAAGCAACATGCTCTGACTGCCCCTACCTGAGCAGGGCAGGGTTGGACGGGAAGATCTCGAGAGGTGTCTTCCAGCCACATCATTTCTGTGCTCCTCTGGTTATGTATCGGACCAGTCTAGCCCCCAGTATGTTCGCATATGACTTACACATTTTCGAGGCTGCGTCCAGCTTTTAAAAAACATGTGTGTATGGAGAAAATGGGAAAGGCAGATTCATGGACACTAAATGCTTTAACGTAACTAAATAACAGCTTGGTGCTAAAAGGAATGAAAGTGACCCTGTTAAACTGTTAGTTTATTTCAGTAAATTCTCTATAACTTTTTCTTTAATATGAGCACTTGCTCTATTATCCTTTCTTACACCTGCGTTATTTGTTATTGCTGTTTGTGCTGACTGTAAAATGAAAGTTAAAGAGCAGATCATCCCAACTGAGAACTTTTCAAAATTTAATAATTGATATTTCATTCATAGTTTCACTGCTTTTTATGTGTTTTTTCAATTACTTACAGCTTAACATAAACAAACACATTTTACACTATTTCCTTAGTTTGTTAGGTAGCTAAGTTACAGTCATGCAGATATTTTTCTTCATGCTGCTTAGATGGTGGGTACTCAGAGCACTTTCTGTCCGACTCCTTACAATAAATGTATACTCAAGGGAATTGCATGTTAAAGGAGGCCACCAAGACCTGCCTGAAGTACATAAGCCAGATTTTGGGTTTGATTTGGGATAATACTTACCTCAGAAGGTTGAGCTGAAGGCACATCGTCAGTGCTTCCAGTTAAGGTCTGTTTAATGGGTTAGTGACCATTATGAACACACAGGAAAAAATGCTAGTGATAGATAAGATACATTGAGAGGGTAAAATTCATGAGGTCTCAACATCCATAAAGCAGAGGCTGTTGAATTCAAAGAAGAAGAGTGCTGTCTTTTTTCCCCTCACTGATTTTAAATCCCAGCTAGCTAAAAGCCATTTGCAGCCAATGGTCTGGTGATGATGCTCTCGCTTACCATTAGTTCACTTGCTTGCAGTAAGGTCTGAGGCTTGTTTGGGCTTTGTGACTTGTTGGGATGCTAAGCAATGATGGAGTTCGTGACAAACAGGCAGGGGCAGGAATGGGTGCCCAGCAAATGCAGAGCGTGAATGCTTGGTTTTCGAGACAGTAGTGGTCTGCAGTTGTAGGTGGCTTTAAACTCTTAGTACTTGAGGACTGATAACAGTAATAAATAAACTCCCTTTCCCTTTGCCTGCTGTAGAAAACAGAAAGGTCTCAGATATTGCTGTTTAATTTCCTGAAGTATCTATGTCCAGTGCCCTTGCTCTGGCAATAGAAAGCAAACATGTTGGAGTTACAGTCCTTGCGCTGGGCTTCACTCCCCTGGTACCTTTTTGGTGGCTCATTCACCCGTGATTTTCAGTTTCCGTATTGTGAATGGCTGATGCTAGTCACATTTGCACCTCCCACAGAGTGCCAAAGGTCAGTTAGGTGGCACGCAGTGTGCTCAGGATGTGTAGCTAGAAGGTTGAGAGAAAAGCTGTGCCTGCATGTTCAGATAGAAGGTCAGAGCCCCAAGCACGCTTCGATGCGATTTGATTTCTGTTCTAAACGCGACTCTGTAAACCTAGTGTAATAAAGTATAGATTTGAAAATACAGAGCTAAATATTTTTAAAACTATTTTTATGGAAAAAAGTTAAACATTTTTTATGGAAAAATGAAGTCCTCTTGTTTATTATCTTCTATGACAAGTTTTTAAGGTACAAAGTGGAGGCATCTTTGTTTTTATTATTATGTTTATTTTAATAATAAACAAATTTAAACATAATAATAAACATACATTAAAGTTTTTTTCTTTGTTATGTTTGTTTTTAAACACAATCTTAGTTATGTTTTAACTGATATCCATGCAGTGGGCTTGATTCCTTATGGCTTGTACAGACTACTTTTCTCTACAAAGCGCGTACAAAAATGCTTTCAATTTCATCTGGTAGCATTTTTAGATGTGTTCCACACCCCTAAAATTTATTGAACACATCTAAAACTTTAGCTGTGTAAACAGGCTGCAAAACTGTGGAGAATCAGGTCCAGCAAAAGCTGGGCATAGTGCTCATAATATTCTTTGCAGATAAACCTAAACTGTAACTTCTGTTGTTGTTTTTGCCTAGGAACTGTGAGGATGTGTTGTCACCTGAAGACTGTGAAGCTTTATACCGGTTTGTTTATGCCACACACCGACCGCTTGCAGTAGCAGCTGGGGAATTCCTTTATAGAAGGTATCTCTGCCTCTCTCCTCTACCTACCTACTTTTGCACATTCTTTTGCTTCCGACAGAAGGTAGATTTATTTAAGAGGTAGATTTATTTATGTTAAGCATTTCTTTTTCTGCTAGACATAAGAGAATATGAGGGTATTTGATGGGCTTTCTTTGTCAGAATTGGGAGATTAATGCTCTTTGAGGGGTAATCGTATGTCTCCTGTGCAGCCCTGACATGTTAGGCAGGAGAAAAGCACAAGGCTAGAATATATGAAACAAGTGACTGATCCACAGGTATTATACTAGATTAAGAATATACCATCTTTCCTTTTCCTTTCTTTCCCTGTTACCCTGCTTCTTATAAGCTAATTCATCACCTGGCATCTGCTGGATTTCCATAGCTTTAGTGATTAATCCCAAAAATGGCCTCTTCTTCTCCCTTTGGAAGTTGCTTTATACATTGTAAAGACTCTGAATAATGAGAGATGCAGCAGATTAAAAAGCCTCCCAATTTTCTGTCAGGTTAATGAAGTATAGGGTTTATCTTCCCCAGGAGTAACTGTTATAAATGGGCTTCTTATAACAAAGGTTGCATAAAGTGAATGGAATTGGCATGCTAAGTACAGAAGAAGCATTCTGTTTCTACAGCTGAGAGAAATAATTTTTGCCTTACAAAGGGGAATGAAAGTAAAAATATTTTGGCAAGGTTTTTGTAGGGAAACGTTCAGAAATAATAATGACTTGTCTTTCTCACAAACAGAATTTTCTCCAAGCTGTCTGCTCCTATCTGGCTGAATTGCTGACATTCTGGGGTTTGTGGAGCCAAGTCCCACAGCAAGACAAATGAGGATAATTTTTTGTTTTGATGAGTCTTTTGTGGCATCTACTAGCCTTACTTCATCATTTCTGTGGGTGCCCGTATTGTATCATAAACTGGCTGTTTACCCTCTCAGAACACTGATGCTTTTTGCCACTGAAATGATTGCCTTGATAGCTTTACTTTTTATACTGAGCCTTCCAGAGCAGCGTGGTAGTGGGACCCTGTAGACTTCACTCATGTTCTTTTTTTTTTTTTTTTTTTTGTCTCATTCTTCTCTATTGTCCTTTTGCCAAAATACAAGTGAGGGCTCTTCTGTGGTGATGATGTTAGTGGCACCCTCCTGCTCAGAGACACTGATAAGAATTTTAGCATAAATGCTTTTTATGTATATGCCTGTGAAATCCCCT
>PTEX01000025.1:2795309-2824958 GCA_003342815.1 Eudromia elegans | reverse complement strand
AGCGTGGTAGTGGGACCCTGTAGACTTCACTCATTTTTTTTTTTTTTTTTTTTTTTTTGTCTCATTCTTCTCTTTTGTCCTTCTGCCAAAATAAAAGTGAGGACTCTGCTGTGGTGATGATGTTAGTGGCACCCTCCTGCTCAGAGACACTGATAAGAATTTTAGCATAAATGCTTTTTATGTATATGCCTGTGAAATCCCCTCAGTGTCTGCATTTTTAACTTGAGTTACTTACTGAACTAAGCTATATTGTCCTAGCAGAAGCACTTTTTGAAGTTTAAGCTTATGCCAACATTGTCATGTGGCCCTGCTGTAAATCCATGCATTTTAGGCCTTATGTTAATCTGTGGGGATGGCCTCCTATGTAATTTGAGGATTGACCTTCTTCATGAGCAGTACAGTCACACTCATTTTGGATAAGGGGGAAGTAAAAATTGGAATGAAGTGTAATATGCTTCATACATTAGAAGAAGAACAATAATTTTTCTAGTGTGTCTGAAGTTAAATACACTGCATCTTGTAAATGCAAGATACTCTACTTTCTTTAAGGAGCTTCAGTGCCAAGATGTACCATAATGTGAAAAATAGCCAGGTTGTGATGTTTTTATTCTTTTATTAAGATATAAATTCAGTCTGCAGCAATTACCTGCTCAAGCGTGAGCAAATACTTCCCCCATTTATGTTCAACACTGTGGAATCTGCATCTGTTCTCCAGAAAGTTGGCAGAAACGTTGTGAAGCTGTCACAGAGAATCTCTGCATTCATAAGGGTAACAGATCTCTGATGGTGGAAAACAATCTAATCTTCTCTCCTTTTGTCTGATAAAAAGACTAATATGATTTGGAATAAATAAGTAGATATTTAGAAGACATATGGTTCTTGAAGTCTCTGCAAAAGTAGTGTTATGCTCACCAATGAACTTAGGGAGTATGTGGCGTAACTTGACTGACTTTTCTGTTGGCAGGCTGTTCAGTCATGAGAGAGATGAAGAAGTTCTGCCCAAAAGAGGAGAGGAGTTTGGGACGAGTACTAACCAGTTGAAAACACTAATAGGGTTTTTCCTGGGGAGTGAGGTGAGGAGAATATCCTCCGTAGTAAGTTTCTTATACCCAGCGTTGCACATTCAGTCAAGTATTGGCAAGTTCCTTTCGAACTTGTTGTTCTCTTGCTCTATGCTGACTGGCTAAGAAGATGTAGTTTTGTCTCTGCTAACAGGACTTTCTAAGAGTTTATCAGCTTAATGGCTCTATCTTATCAACTTAGCTTTTGTTATGGTCTGAACCTGTGTCTGGCCAAACTGTCTCAATCACTGCAGTTTTTAATCTGCTCACAAAGAACTTCATCAACATCTTTTAAAATGTTAACTCATTTCTAGCCCCTTATTTGAATTTTTAGTTGTTATGGTCAATAATACAGAAGCAATACAGAAGCTAGTTTTAAAGAGATTACTTAAGTTATAGAAAAAAAGATAATCTAAAAAGAGGAAAGAAAAGCTTTTCTCTTGTATGTTGGAGAACTGCATGTGAATGTATGTATGTATGGAAAGCTTTGTAAATGGAAAAGGTGAGAAGAACATATTAAACTACTTCTTTTTAATGAAAGGTTTGCTTCTCTGAGCTATTGTTTTTATTCCCTAGCTACATGAACACGTCACATACCTCGTAGATAGCTTGTGGGACTGGGCAGGCAAATTCCTGAAGGACTGGGAGTGCATGACCACTCTTCTATTAAAAAATGCTGAAGAAGATGGAGAAGGTGGGTCAGTACAGAGCTTAGTTTTGTCTATAGGAGTCTCTTGCTTTTTGAAATTTGCTTTCAGACAGTTTAGGATCGTTCCACCATGCGCTGCTCTTTGAACTCAGATTGTGGTCCTCAAGGATCGCAGGGATACTTGTAGCAACATGCTTGTTTTTGTTTTTCTGTATTTGTATAATCTTTATATGATCTTTATAATCTCTGACTTGTTTGTCCAAAA
This sequence comes from Eudromia elegans, assembly GCA_003342815.1. Classification (NCBI taxonomy): domain Eukaryota; kingdom Metazoa; phylum Chordata; class Aves; order Tinamiformes; family Tinamidae; genus Eudromia; species Eudromia elegans. The sequence goes on along the minus strand of PTEX01000025.1, from coordinate 2,822,983 downwards.
GTTAAAGAGTCTAAAAGTACTGATCGATCAAAGTGTGCATGAAAAAAGCTACTGTGTTGAATTTGTTGTCGACTAACACTCAAGATGATTAGTTTTATGTAAAAATATTTTAAAGTTAATTTAAATACTAGTTGTGGAGGTGGTTGTGTGGTTGAAATCAAAGCTTATGGACTGAGAGAAGAGTTAAAGCATTTTGCAATTCAGAAAGGCAGGTGTGTCCTAAGTGAGATAGGAATAAGGTTAGCCTGGTTGAAGCTGCCTGTGTCTTTGGGAGCCTAGGTGCCCTAAAAAAGTTGGCCCTGAGAGGAATAATTGCTTTTGTGTTCAGTTAATAGTTCAGAACTATTCTTCTTCAAAGTAAATCTAACACTCTGTAGGTATTTCTTTAGCAATATTGTGTCTTTCTTTGTGTAGTGTCCTTTCACAGTTGCTCAGGTAAACTATAGGTTTTTCATTATCTGTTGTGGCGTCTTCTTTTTTCCTGTGTGTGATGCTGAAAGGAGACTGATTTACTTACAGTGCTGAGTGATGCCCATGAAAGTGCTCTCATTGAAATTATCCTTGCAACCGTTCGAGAAGCAGCAGAAGGTCACCCTCCAGTGGGCAGAGGTGCAACCAAAAAAGTTAGTGCATCTTGTTCTGATTTATCGTGCTGTAATCATATTCTCCTTGTGTTTTACCAAACAGCATGTTGCTAGGACTTGGTACCTCTTCAGGAATAAAATGGCTTACTTTTTATGAAATGACACACTCATTTGGACCTCTAGGTCTTATTAGAGGTGGATGTTGAAGGGTATGATCATTAAAGGAAAGCTAGTGGAAGCATGTTGTTGATAAAAGGGTGAGCAATTTTTCTGTGATGTGTAGTTGTTCAGTGATTTACATCTAACTTAACTAGAGGTAGCCAAGACGAAAACCATCTGGGTGATTCTGTGGAAAAGTTTTTTTGCTTTGTCTTGAATTATTTTAGATAGAGGCATCTGAGTTAAGCTCGGGTTAAATGTAAATTTTCACTCAGATCTGAAAGATTTTATAATTGAAACAAAATGCTTTGTCTGCAGATTCTGTCAGTAAAAGAGAAAAAAATACAATTGGAAGATTGTACCAAAATTACTGAACACTTTGTTATGGTGCTTCCTCAGCTCTTGGCAAAGGTAACTAGCAGCTGCTCTGTGAATGCATATTAAATATTTCATTAAAATTCCTGTGATGTGCTCATATCCTGTTTTTTTTTTTTTGTTGTTTTTTTTTTTACCTCTGCAGTATTCAGCAGATGCAGAAAAAGTGACAAATCTCCTGCAGATTCCTCAGTATTATGATTTAGATGTTTACAGAACAGGACATCTAGAGAAGGTGAATAGGAATTGGGGTAGTCGGGTGCGTGTGGAATATACCAAATTTATGTGACACATACAGGATTTAGTGTGACTTGGAACAAATAGGGGACTGTTTAGATACAGAGAAATATTCTCATACCTTAAGTAAAGTGATCTCATTCAGGGTTTTTTTGCCTTGGGGACTGCCAAGAACAGCTATAGTCAGTTCTGCTATGCTGGGACTGGCCTGCTGCCCTGGTGGGTTATGGTTTATGGTTTCATGTGATAGGGCTGCCCTTGGGAACAGACTGGGTTCTTCATGGTTGGGTGGGAGAGGGTGGGTTATGCCATGTGTCCGAGCTGGCATCTCCAGGAGCTACTACAAAATGGGTTTTCATTCTCCTTGAAGACTGTCTCCCAGCTGCTGTGGGACAGTAGTAACTGAAAGATAAGAATGGGGATAATATATCTGCTGATGGGAGAGGGGTGGTCAGAAATGGATAGATGAAATCCTTGGAATAGCTTAATGTGCTCTTAATCAAGGATATTTACAGGGAGATGATGTTTTGCAAACACGTCTAGGTTTTACTTTCAGGACAGATAGTTAACAGGAAGAAACAAATGGCAAATTATGTTCTTGCATTAAGAATGAAGACCCCAGTTGCTGGGGTGATCTGAAACCTGCTTCAGCCTCAGCTGCTGAGGAAGACAACTTCTTTTGTTGGGAGGAAAAGACACTCTTCCTTTGCTAACGTTGTAATTATTTTTATGTAATGCCAAAGATGTATTGCTAAAGCAGAGCTTAAAACAGTTATTTTAGTTTTTAGGGAGAATTAAAAAGGGCTATAAATGCAGAAGAAAGCTGTATCCCATAGTTCCGCCTTTCTTCAGACTGGCATTTATTTCCTGTTGATTATATGACCTGTAGTGATATATTGGCCAGGTAAAATGTATCTGAAACATTAGTGCACTTAACTGCGATTTAACTGTCATACCCCTTTTATTACTTGTAGCATTTGGATGCTCTGCTAAAAGAGATAAAAAACATTGTGACCAAACACTCTGATATGTCTGTCCTTGAGGCCTCCTCCAGGACTTATTACATCCTCTGCAGTGAAGAAATTGCCATCTACAGCCAGGTGCATTGTGCCCGAACTCAGCTGATAGATGAGTTGGTGGAGCAGCTTAACCAGCTACTGAACAACTTCTGGCATAAGGTGAGTGTGACTTGTGGAGATAAACAAGACATTGCCTCAGCAAAAATAGAGGAGAGAAATTTAAAGGGGATATGGAATCATCATTTGTATCTGTTTTTGTGCTTGATGGGAACAGAGCTTTCAAAGGCAAGTCTTACTCTAAAAAGATTGACTGTTTGCTAAGTGCATTGACATTTTAGTGAAGTTGATGTTTTTGGTAGGAGTGGGGTGGAAAATAGTCCAAACAGACAGAAAGGTCTTCATATTTTCTTGATACTCTGAACCTGGGCTGTATAGTATGCAACTGTACTGTGTTTAACATATAGTAATATTACAATACTATAAATCAAAGTATTACTGTGGCAGAGATAATATCAGTGAGGAAGTGCTGTGAAGATCTGTAGATGATGAGACTGTTTCCAAAAAGGTATGGTTCTGTACTTTTGCATATTTGATAGCACACAAGATGACCTTTGTAGTCTTGTTTTGGATGTAGGGACCCTGCGACAGAAATAAAAAGCAAGACCCACAGTCTGTAAGAAAGTTTAAATAGCTCTGGGGTCTTTGAAATGATGACTTTTCCCTTGAAGGAGACCTGCAGAGTCTCCCTCGAAGTTTTTCATTAGTTCTAAAAAGCAGAAACAGCTGGTGGGGATATGAATAGCTTGCTGGCTGCTGAGCTGAATGGCAGAAGCCTGCAGCTGATCTGATCAACTGCGCCGTCACAAACAGGTGCCATACCATGGTAGGAGAGTTCACACTGGCAGGGTTTTATTGGACACTGAGATATTGTAAAATGTGTCACGCCAGAAAATCCCCTAGCCTCCTATTGAGTTTATTTTGTTGGTCTGTGCCAATGTGGGAGAATGTGTATTTATGAGAAATAAATGCTAGGCCACTGATTATTCAACTCCTTCATGGTGTAATCCATATCTAAATAAAAAGATTTTGTCCTGGAACCCCTCCCTTCTAATTCCTGGTTGTACAGACCATCTCCCATAATCACGTAGTATCCGTATGGAAACTGCAGCAATTGCATCTATGGGAAAGTATTTAATGTATTTTTAGCTATCTTTGAATGTGATCTGGCAGCTGGAAGTGAGAAGAGCCAGCACCATGTGAAGAGCTAGCTTTCCTCAGATCCCTAGCAACTGTGGGGGGGGACCATGAGTGGCCTGTGGGTCGGAGTTTTGGGACTTCTACACTAGCCCAATCTCTTGGTGTTAAATGGTGTTGCAGTACCATGGTGTTGAAAGATTGGTGTGCATTTGGCAGTGAATGGGCACTTCTTTATACACAATTTCTGTGCCATCAACATAGTTTGTTTGCCTTTCACTGTAGCGGAAGGTTTGAGTAGCAAGAGTGAGGATGTAAGTCCTGGGAAAGGCTGAGGGAGAGCAATTCAAGTCTGTGTGTTGGGAAGCAGACATAGCAGTTACCTTATTCCACACTGGCTAATTCCCCTCTTTCTCCCAAACTTGCACAACTTAGGAAGAAGGCTTTTCTGCGGATGCAGGAGAAATTTCCCGGACCCACTCTGCCTTGAGGAGAATAGCAGCTTTTCATAAGTGAGATATTTGTTTATACAGTGCTTATTTACTTCCCATAATCTACTCTCTCTAATTTATTTTCCATACTTTGCTTTCTATACTTCAGTGTTAACTAAATTTCACTGGAGAATGAAATACCCTTAGTGCGTAAACACTTAGTGCATTTAGCAAGATTTTCACAAGAAAATGAAAATAGCTTCTATGAGAGATGTTACAAGGTTTAGGATTTCCTGAGCAGAACTGTACTCTTGGGTATGCAGTTATTTTTGGATTTGCTAGTGAGGTTGGAGCATTGGCTCTAATGGGACTAAGAAATAGAGTCTGAGCGTCAGAGGGGACAGAGAGGTCCTCTCAGCTGGGTTGTTACAGTCTCTCTCTTAGCTGGATGCTGTTGCACTGTCTTGCTCTCAGCACTGGCAGTTTGCACGGGGGATAGTGAGTGCAATCATGCTTTTTCTGAGATTTTCTGGGGTTGTTCCCTAAGTAAATTAATAGGCAAGAGAATAGATAATTGGGATAATTGGGCCATGGACTAGAGGTGGCTTGCCTCTCCTGAGTGCTAAGGTTGCTCTGTTTTTCCAGAGAGAAGTCTAACACTCAGCAGCTTGCACTCAAGAGTATTAAAAACACTCTCTTTTCAAGAGAAAAATGAATATTCTGTAGACCTTTTGAAGGTACTTTTGAGAGTGTGGGTATAACATATAGAGAAAGGTATGGAAATTGGTTTTCTTTTTAACTGTCTTCATGGACACTGCTGTTTTACAGCAGGAGTGTAGACTGAGAAACTATGAACTAACGCTTATAGCCAACATGAGGCCATGCTAAAACTTAATTTACTGTTTTTTTTTCTTTAATTATTATCTTCTAGTAGTGGCAGAATTCACAAGGTGCCTCTCAGATAGTTTCATTGCTAAGGGGGAGAGGTACTGACCAGCTTAAATGTGCTTTTGGAAGGTCAGTGTGTTTTATTTGCTCATGTGAGGTCGCTGCATGGTAGGCGGCAGTCACTTGTTTTAACATCATAACATAACATAGTGAGGAGTTCAATACCCAGAACACTAGGCTATTTTTTGTGGTGTGATTTGACTTAGATTTGGTTTAAAGTTATTGCTATATATTAGATGTAGGCAAAAATGGCATGTTTAACTTATTTGGTGACTTTCCATTTCTTGCTTAGTGTATCGCTGTTGCCTTTTTACTTGCAGTGCCCATGATCTCACCAAGTGGAATCTTTACGACAAGACTTCAAGGTTGCTGGTGTTTGAAATGGAACATGGGGGTTTGTCTGGCCAGGTGAGTTGTTGATGCATAACACGGAAAGAGATTTTCCTTGTTGAAAGCAGGCAAGCACATACTAAATATTCTGCATGTGCCAGTATCCTGTGGTGTATTGTCCTTTACTGTAATGTTACTGGAATGAGTGGATTCCAAGTAGATTTGGAGACCTGTGATAGAGGAATCATCTAAAATCTAGGCTGATCCTTTCTCATGCTCACTATTTCACCTTGATTGTATGATCTTACTGTGAGTAGATGAGAAGCCATTGGACAGTGAGAAGCCTGTTTGTAGGTAAGCAGAAATTAGTATTCTTTGGGCTCGTTGCTTGCCAGTTGACTTTTGGTGAAGATGGTTTGCAGTTACCTGTTGCCTAAACTGCAGTCCTTTGCTTGTCTGGTTGTTCCAATCTGAATATTGTTTGGGCCAAGATGAAGGTTTTTCCCTGGCATTACAAACTGATATGCTCCAGCAGTCATTGATGCTACTTAGGCACTGATTGCAATAGAGAATGTAGAGTTATGCAGAAAGGGGCAAAATTGAGCTGGAAGAGAGCAGAGACTGTAGGCAGTGGGCAGAGGTATATTCCTTTAGATAGCTTGTTGGAGCATCAAGGTTTGGCTTCTCCTCTGAATTGCCTTTGGGAGGAGTCTGCTTTATTCAAACATTGGAGAGAGATGCTAAGAAGATAACCAAAAGTTCTGTGAACTCCCCTGTATGTTTGAATGAAATTGCCAAGATGTGTGTTTCTATTCTGCAGAAACAGGACCTTAGTCACTAAATAACTTTTTCAGGAGGCATCATTTAGTTTTATGTGAACATGTTAAGTTTGTTTGGGGGATCTAAATGCCTTACAGGGCAGAAATAGCAATGGAAGCAGTGAGCAGAATGTCAGGCTTGAATGCTTTGTCCTGAGCTTTTTGTTGTAAAAACTTTCATATAAATAAAGGACTTGTATTTTTCTTTTCAGATGATCCTGCCAGCTCTCCAGTGCACATACTTTTCTCTTCTGTGGCAAGTGGCTGCAGTTGCAGAAAATTCTCCCAAGGTTGGCCACTCCCTATAATTTTGAAACCCAGGGTAGTGCTCCTAGAAGTTTAAATTGCTTTTCTAATCTCAGATGGTCAGAAAAGACAAGCTTTTTCAAGATGATAATTCATGTGTTTTCTTGAAGAAAGTAAATTTAGTTGCAGCATTTTGTCTCTTGCCCCTCCTTCCACTCTCCCATTCCACCTTTCTTCTTCCTCTCTCTCCCCTCTTTCACTCTCCTACTTTTCTCTGTCTTCTCTCTGTCTTTTCCCCTTCCTCCACTCACCCTTCTCCACTCTCCTTTTGTTTTTTTTTTTTTTTTTTATGCTTCTTTACTTTACAAGAGAATAACTAAACAGTGGTTCACCTCTATTTTTACTTCAAAACATGTGCTACAAATTCCTGGTGCTTGATGGAGATAAGGAGCTTGTTCTAGTGCCAAATAATTTGGTATTTTCTTGTTTTAAGCAACAAAAAGTATATTGTGGAAACTCCAGAAAGTACAATGGCTTTATTTTATTCTTATTTTCTTGTTTTATTTATGTTTTGGGTGATATGTGCAGAAAGTTATTGCAAGTGTTTGTAATGTCCTCAGCTGACTGCTCACTTGGATAATTGGTTTTATGCGGCTCTCAAGCTCTGCCAGCTATTTCCAAAGGCATCCTAGTTTTAAATGCTAGAGAGGAAAAACCCTCTAATGCCTTGATTCAAAATTATTCTAAAGCGAATGTGTACTTGTGCAGTTTCTCTGTGTGGTGATTTCTGGTGACACTGAGTGTTGCTGCTTCTGTCATTGTGTCTCCTTGCTCTGGTGCTGCTGTATGTGTGTGGAGCAGGGCACTGACTTGCACATTTGTTTAGTGTGAGAAATGCCAGCTGGGAGGCCACCCTTTTGCTCACTGATTCACTATCTATTCCTGGCCCACTGCATTCCTCAGTGGGTGTCCACATCTCTCCCTGCTCTAATATGCTCTGCCTTTCAATCCAGGCACAGTTAGCTTGACTGATAGCAGGGCAGCACGATTTTGAACTTGGCCTTTTGCATGGGAACAGACTTGGATGGGAAGTGAGGTGCTGCAGCCCACTCTGCAGCACCAAGTCTGCAGCTGACAGAGATTAGGTCCAGGAGCAGAAAAGACCATTTCCTGGACAGCAGCTCTGGGATATTTCTTCCACCCTTTCCCCTAATGCTGTTAAGGAAATGTTTACCTCCCTTCCTTTTCCTCCCAGCCTGCCCTGAGATGGATCTTCTTTCTTACAAAGATATGGCTGCAGATCAGGGAATGCAGCTGACCAAGAAGGGCATTCCACTCCTGTTGGGTGAGATTCCTTAAGGGCTCAGTGTGCTCCTGCAGCTGGGCCTAGCAAAGGGTCAGGAGGTCCTTGATGTGGCAGGTGGAGAAGTCTCTCTTGCTGGGTTTGTCCTGATAGGGGTGCCTACGCCTGGGAGTGACAAAGTTGGCAGTGCCATTAGCCTGGGTTACCTCTGCCCATACAGAGAGAGAGGAGGGCAAGTGCAAGAGGGCAATGCATGTGTGGGTGCAGCAAATTGGGTGGGATGGACTGGGGTTTTTATACTCTACACCATCCTTTAGGTTGGGCATTAGTATCACTGCTTTTAAAGAACAAACTGAAGTGAATTTTGCAATTTTGAGGATGCTTAGAGGATCACATAAATAAATATCACTAGAGCTGCCCATCCTAGAGATAGATAAACAAGGAGTTTGTAGCTTGCTGAACACCGCTAGCCTGAGCACCTTCCCCTCCAGGATTTGTTGCCTTTCTGCACTGGAGTGGAAGAGAAAATATATGTTTTAATGGGTTAGCCATTCTACCCCAGAATGGTTCCTGAAAGCAAGACTTTTGTTTTTGTTTGCTAAGTTGTTCTTAGCTAGTAAACTATCGCTATCGTGAGATGTTAGTCTTTTTCATAATGCCGTTAGCTGTGCCATCCAAAATAAATAGTATCTGTGGAAAAGAAGTTGTAACTGTTAAGTTTGCTCTGTAATTCTCCATTGAATAGTAGTCTTTAACATCTTAGACCTGTCATTTTTCCTATATTTCTAGGAGACCCTTTTGGCATTAAGAAGAGAGCTGAGATGTTTCTGTCAGATTTGCATGTGCTTTCTTCACCATCAGGAAACAGATGTAAGAGAAAAGGTCAGTGTTTGTGTGTCACTTGGTTGACATTCATACTCAACTCCTTTTAAATGCTTTTCTTTTCATACCAGCATTTCCTTCTACAGATTTTTGCAATATTTTTGTCTTTTAGCAGAGAAGTGCCTCTTAAAAAAAAAACCTCTCAACGATTTATTTCAAAAGAAAAGTAAAGTTATGTCCACAAAAGTGCTGCAAAAATGAGTTTTCTAATCAAACAGGGGTCCATGTCTGCCTGGTTCCATCGGGAGAATCGAAGCCTGAATCTGAATGACTGAATTTGGAGGTTGATAATCACTGTGTTTTCTGATTAGATTGACATCAATGTATTCGTTGCTGTCATGTCTTCATCAATGCCTGAAAAAGACATCATGGCTTTACTATGAATATTATTTCAAAATGAAAAATTAGGAAAAACTGTGCAGCGATTCACATAGGTTAAAAGGCAGGTCTTGTGGCATAATAGAGCTTCCTTCCCATGTAGAAGGTCTTGTACTGTATGTGCTGTACCCTAAGCTACAATCTGGAAGGATTTAGCAGTCACATTTTAGCCTTAAGGTCAGGGCAAGTAGAAACCTTTAGCCTGAGAGGAGGAAGTAGAATAGAAGCCAGGTCGTGACTTGTGGTTTGTGTTGGATATGAGAAGTGGAGCTGGTATGAAAAGCAACATGGTTTCTAAATCCTTCTTTGGCTTTGCTTGTTTGATGCAGGCCTTCATGATACTCTGTGACTGGCTGCTGATTTTAAGTCACCAAGATTCAAGTAATAATGAAGCAGCGGGACTTCTGGATTACCTTCCCAGCCCTTCGCTTCAGGAAAAACTGCTTTTGTTTATTCAGGAACATGTTTTCAAGGAGGAGGAGGAAGAGGAAAGCAAAGGTTAGGCACCTTCAGCACTGAAGAGGCAATGTACCGTTCTCACTATTATTTGTCCTCTGCATTATTCAATGCACTGTCGGGGAAGAGGCTGGTCTACATTTTGGCCCCTTTGCAAACAGAATGACTAACTTGCCATTCGCTGATTTATATCCACTCAGGATCAACCATAGGAGTATTGCCAAGGAGGTAACACAGGAGTGCGTGTGAATGTAAAAGCATTTGACAGACTGACTTTGGTGGTAGAGACTTCAGATGGTGTTAACCACCTTCCTGAAAAGCCTTGCAGTGCTACAGGGCATCTCTGTCAGTGAATGGAGAGTTTCAAAGACATCAGAATAAAGTGTTAGTGGATTTTGCAGGAAGGATGCTAATTGTTGCTCTGTTGTCATTATCAGATTCAGCTGCCCAATAGAAGCTGTTATTGTGAAGGCTGCTTTCTTGTTTTGAAAAGAGATTTGTAGTTCATTGGGACTCTTATTTTGAGACCAAAGCTAAACAGTGTGCTTTGAAAAGCAAAGCAGAAGAAAGGTATGTTTCTAGGATGTGCAAACTGTGCAAACTGGCATATATAGCCTGTAAGGAGTGGAATGTTACCTTGCCAGCCTCTGTCCTGCATGGACTTCTGTGCCCAGTTTTGAGCATCGCACTTTTCCGTGTCACGGTGTGTATGGCAAGAAGTAGTGAGCCTATTTTGCAGGGAGGGGGACACTAGAAGAGACTCCTTGAGGGTAAAAGTAGAGATGCCATAGAAAGCATTACAGATTACATTCACAGCAGAGAAAAGTGTATCTCAGCTCTCCTACTGCAGGAAACTCTCTTAGAGCACCTTCATAGCTGTGTAAGGAGACCTACACAACTAAGAATAGTTGTTTTTCATAAGTTACTCAACTGGGAATCAACCATTTTTCCAAAGACTTAGTGTGTTTATAAAGATCCAAAATGATTATTTTTTTCTTTCATCTTTGTTGATAACCACTTGCAAAGTTTGACCCAAACTCTTACTGACTATATATGGGAGCTTTTGTAGGGTTGCTGGTGTTAGATGCTGGTCTTCTAGCATTTGTGTTATTCTAAAGAAAAAAAAGTGTTTACAGTTTGTCTATGTCCTCCATTTGGAATGTTTGTGCTTTTTATTCTGCACTCTGATTCTGTTCTGCAGGTGTGAGCAGTGTTGTACAAGGAGATTCTGACTAGTAGAAGTGAGAAATCCCTGTGAAGATCAGAATAGAAGACTGTGTAAATAGCTGGCTTTCACTGTCATCAGCTGGAAGCTTTGAAATGAAAATAAACCTGTGTCTTCTGGTACACACTGAAATGAGCACAAGTGAACTAGCATCTGTTGCCTGGAGAGTTGGCTAACAGTTGATCCTGAGTACAGAATGAAAGTTGATCATTAAAATTTCGATACTTCCACAAAACAGGGCATTGGTGTTTTTGTTTCCCTAGACCTGACAGAAGAGGAGGAGAGAAAGGATGAAAACTACAAACTGAATGACTTGAACAAAAAGCGGAGTCTTCTCGCAGCATATTGCAAGCTAATAGTATATAATGTGGTGGAGATGACTGCAGCAGCTGAGATCTATAAGCATTATATGAAGGTAAGGTTTCAGATCTGATTGATTGGCTAATTTCAGTGCATTTCAGTTGTTGAGAATGACTCTGGTATTCATGAAAGGTGTAGGATTTATCATCTCATAGCTCTGAATCCTTTCAATCGTGAAAAGACTATAAATCCAAGCAGGAATGGCACAAACCTCTCCTTATTGCTCTGCAAAGATGCCTCACTGCAGACAAGTAGCTGCAGGTTGAGAGGAGAGTATATTCTGTCTGAAAATCTTCTCCCTTCTCCTCAGAAGAGTGAAGGGCAGAGGTGCATCTCACCACTGCAATGTTTTTCTGGATTCAGACATTCTTACAGCAAAATGTGAGAATGTACTCATTTCATTTTGTACAGGTTACACATCCTGTCCTCAGGAGGCCTAGATTTCCTGTGGTCCCCATGCCTAGACAGTTGGTAGAGCTCCAGCCCCTCCAAAGTATGAGTCAAGAGGGCTGAGTACAGCACGGAGTGGGCAGTTGTCTTCTGCTGGGTAGCAGGACTGTGGAAATAACTCAATATGGGTTTTGATCTTCATTTCATGGGACTCGAGGCAGATGAAAGGCCGTATTTAAAAACCTCTGTTTTCCTCCACCGAAGACACTTGTTTTTTTGTCATAATAAAAACTTAATCAGAATAGGTTAAAACCTTTCATCACTCCTTAAGGAGTGTACCATTCTTTTAGGTATAAAATAATACAAAAAGTCCAGTTTTTGTCTTCTGAATTGAGTGTGCTAGAGAGTGTGTTTTATGGCCTTCGTTTTTTGACCTGAATGTTCTGTGTATTCCTAACAGAGGAATGATAATTTGCATTTGTTTTCTTGCTATTAATAGACCTACAATGATTTTGGAGACATAATTAAAGAAACACTAAGCAGGACGAGGCACAATAACAAAATTCAGAGTGCCAAGACACTGATTCTCTGTCTGAAGCAGGTAAGATTATGATTAAAGAGGAGATGGTGCAAGTTGGGTGCAAGTTGAAGCACAGGCAGTTCCATCTCCATGTGAGGAAGAACTTCTTTCCTGTGAGGGTGCCAGAGCCCTGGCACAGGCTGCCCAGAGAGGTGGTGGAGTCTCCTCCTCTGGAGATCTTCCAAACCTGCCTGGATGCCACCCTGTGCCCTGTGTTCTGGGTGTTCCTGCTGGAGCAGGGGCTTGGACTGGATGATCTCTAGAGGTCCCTTCCAACCTTAACCATTCTGTGAGATCAGGAGCTCTTAGAACCTATATTGACATTGAGGTTCTTTACTTACCTTGCTGTAATCACTCATACTCATATACGGAAGACATTCCTTGATTTTACTTGTTATGTATATGTATCCTAGCATTTCATAATTAGAACTCTTTCCAAATCATTAAGTCAGTTCTAAAATTTAATTTCCTGCACTTTTTTTAAAAAATCATCAGAGACATCATTTTGGGATTGGTGACAGCTCTGTGGTTAAAGGCATGGTAGGACACGGGACATGGCAGGTGTCCCTGTGTTAAGCAGAGGCTAACTAACAGTCTTGTGCGTGTCACCGACCAGCCTCACCTCCTAGCAGGACCAGTCTGTGCCCAGCCGGCTCTGAGCCCTGCGGTTTTGGGGTGTTTCTCTGCGGCAGAGCGCGGGTGCAGCTCCTGTGAGGGGCCTGGCCTGCTTGGGCTTGCAGCTGCCGAGCGGGAGGCCGGGCAGCTCTCGCAGCAGCTGCCCCTGGCCGGGGCTCTGCCCCTGGCCGGGCTGCGTCTGCCCTGGCCTCCGTGCGAGGCCCCGCGTGGGCTCCTCCCTGCGCCGCTGACACTTGAGCCTTGCTCATCTCGCACACATCACCAGGGGCTTAGCTCTGGGAGCCAGGCCCTGAAAGCTGAGCCCAGGTGGTCGTAAGCAGCATTTGGCTCCATCTGTTCTGCTGACACAGTCAGGACTTGGTGTTTACGTGTCACACAGACAACAGACCCTCTTTGGCCTGCATTTGACCTTGAAAGTTTGCAGTTTGCAGGGAAGAAACTACTTCCTTGCTCTGTTTAGGGAGAAAAAAAATGATAGCAACTGGGCTTGAGACCCTCTTTTACCTCGAAATTAGAGTACACTGCAGCCAGACGTGCTGCTGTCTGTCTGTGCTCTCATATTCTGCCAACCTCCCTGGCCGATTTGGGTCCTTGGGCTTGACAGGGCTTGTCCCAACAGGAGAGTCCAAGGGGTCATCAGCTTCAAGGACTGGCTCTTTGTGTACACGCTTCATGGGGGTTTTTTCTTTTTTTTTTTTTTTTTTTTTTTTCTTTTTAAATTTCTATCTGTTAGGTACACCACTGTCTTTTGGGCTAGTTTTCCATGTGCTTTTTCCAGTGCTGTTTCCCTCTGCACTACATGAGAAGCCACTTCTTTTGCAAGGCTTCTTGTCTGTGTGGACCTTCTGTTGCTTGGTGGGCATCTCTATGTCCTCCTGATACTTTGTTTGCCTTTAGGTTCACGTATCTGTCATTTGGGGTGCATTGTTTTGTTTGGTTCTTCCAGTTGTTTCAAACACACCTGGAAAGCCAGGACAGCCGCAGTGGTGTGGACTTGTCCTCCGCCTCCTTCACAAACATGAAGGAACTCGCTCGTCGTTTTTCACTGACGTTTGGCTGGGACCAGGTGAAATCCAGAGAATCTGTAGCCATGATACACAAGTAAGTGCCACATAATGTCATTTGCTCCTTGGTTGTTGATTTTATTACTTGTTTATTATGTTACTTTGTTCTCTATTTTTTTCCTCCCATTAGGGAAGGAATTGAATTTGCCTTTCAAGGAGCTACTGGAATGGATGGAAAATGCCTGCCTCCTAAGCTAAGCTTTCTGTTAATCATCAGTGAATTTTCCAACAAGCTTCTAAAGCTTGACAAAAGACTAGTGTAAGTTAAGTTCTTGTGCAGTATCTTGCGCGGACAGTTTGTGGTCTGTGTATCCAGGTTCCTAGGATGCTTCACCTGCAATGGGGAAAAATTGCTTGGGAAACTTTTGAAATCAGTCGGCTGTTGGCCGGAGGGTCACTTGTTTGATCTCTTCTCCATTTAGTTTTGTAGTAGCAGCTAGTCCAGATTATATATGCCGTATCCATTCTAGCCCTTTCTTAGACAGGCACATGCAGGAATTTTTCCACCCTCAATGGTGGGAGGGGTTTGCAATTTGAGTGGCTAATGGAGAAGTGGGAATGCTCTTCTCAAGAGGAAGGAAGGCAGAACTGCTGAGGAGAAGGGGTGGTGCAGGGGTCCTTGATCTGCAGTGATCAGTTCCACAGGTTGGGCCTGGATGGCAAGTGCCATGTGATGTGCTTGGAACAGGAAGATGTCCATGTCGCTGTTCGTAACAGGGATGTTTAAATTGAAGAATTTGCTGTTTACAGGGAAATGGGGCCTGGTCTACTTCAAAGCCACTGTGTTTTACAGTGGTTTAAATATTTAAATTTAATAATATAAGAATAGTATGTTTATGGTGGCCTCACTGGGCATTATGTGTCCTTACCAGAGAGATGGATGATTATCCCTGTTACTGCATATTCACCTGCCTCGGCTCCTTTTTTAGGAAGGAATAATTCCCTTCCTTCTGCTTGGCCTTTATCTTTACTTCCCTGATTGGTGCTGCTTGCTTTGGATCTCCACAGTTCAGTCTTCTATTTACGGACAGAGTGAAAATTATTTAAAAATATATAGCAGGTATTTCCCTTTTCCTGGGAGTGTATTTGAAGACTTGTGAATTTAAGATGAAACATTAAGTCACATTTGCCTTTCTGAATTCCTGAGCAAATTAGTATCTGAGAGGAAAGGTTCTATTTTGGTTAAGATGCAAGTAGAAAAAATCAAAAGAACAAACTTAGTCCCATGGAACTTGTTTGCTGCTTGTGCCATTTTTTCCTTGAATTGGAATTTAGCTTCCACGAGACTCATCAACCAGGTTTTAACTAGCAGAGGTCAAGAACAGGAGAATGTGCAATTTCCTTTACTTTTTTTTATGGCAAATAAAATGCATGACTGGTTGCCATCTACTTGGACTATATTTTAAAAAGTGAATTCAAACAAAAAGTGCAAAATATAGGAAAAAATATTTAACATGGGCAGACTAGAAGCCTGGTAGTCTAAAGTGTATTTATAGGTAGTGATAAGTTTCCTTTTCTTTCTTACATTTTTCTCAGACAGAACCTTTGACATTCACCACTAGAATTGGCTTTTACATTTTCTGTGCAACCTGACCCGTGTTGGCTGGATTTTAAACTGCTGCTATCATCAATGTGGTGACATTTGTGCAAGACACAGACTTCTGTTAATCCATCTTTGAGAAACTTCACAATCTCATTTACCTCTGGGGAATATTTTTAATTAAACAAGAAGGAAATATTTCATTGTTGAGATGGGCAGGTTTAAGGCCATATCCTTACAGTTTTTCTCCTATAGCTGTTTTTAACCTCGTGACCTATGGGTATATTTCAGGAAAGCAATATTTTACACATTCAGGCAGGTTTGTTCATTGAAAGCTTTTGTTACAAATACAAAACCTGGCTGGGAATGCTCCTTGACTCTTGTTTCTACTGCCTTATACCAACCCATTGCTGCTGGGAATAAATGGGAAACAATAAAATTCACAAGGGGGGGAAATTGCAGTTTTGTCCACAACTGCATTCAGACCGTGTTTCTAGAGTTTCTATTCTGGGAGGCTAAAAATGCCTTGCAGGGGCTGGAGATTATATTTCCTTGTAGAAATATTTAGGTTTAGCTGCATCATAAATTACCAGATGGAATGTTTTAAGTCAACATGAACTTTTGGAAATAAACATCTGGTTATTTTCATTTTTGTTATTAATCATAGGATTGATGTCCAGGTCTCTATATTAACATATGTGAATGTACCTCTAGCAGACGAGATACAGAATACAGGCATTTGTTGGAAAGGAGTGTGTTTCAACACTGCCTGCGTATGTGGATTTTAACCTTCCCTTCCTGCAATTGCTCAGATTGGAGCAGGAAAATACCCGGCTCGTCGGCTGGCCTGTGCCACAAAGTACGGACGGGACAGGAGTTGCTGAGGAGCAGGGCCTGAAGCGCCTGATTCCTGGAGCAGGCGGAGTCCTCACCCTGCCAGGGGCAGCAGCTGGGTTGGAGCTTGCCCAGCAGCTCCAGTTCGTGCCTCCCTGTGGCAGCTGTCCCCACGAGCAGGACCCTGGGGACGCCAGGGCCCCATCGAGTTGTCCCAGAGCTGGCACTCGCGCCGGGCAGCAGTTTTGTTGTCTTGCAAAGCGGCTGAAATGGCTGAGATTTGCCAGGCCACGCTCCTAATCAGAGGAGGAGTAATGCACTGCCCAGGCTGGGGTCCAGGCTGTCCCCGCTGCTGTTTGCTCACGTGGGGCTGGTTTAGTAGCGTGAGGCTTGATTTTGGGGTGAGGAGCTGTAGCTGACGTGTAGTGAACGTCCAGGTTCTCATCCTGAATCCCACTGCTTTTCATTTTGGGTTGTTGCCAGAGTGAAGTGGGTGAGAAAGAGTTTTTCCATTTCCCTAAATGAACGATTGAAGGAGACCTCCTTGCTCGAGAAGAGGTGATGGCTTGGTGCTTAAGTCATCCTCCCAGGATTTAGGGAGGCCCAATGTCAACTTTTCTGGTTTGAAGCTGGCAGAATGGGGATTTGAACACATTTCCTGCATCCCCTCTTATCATAACTGCAATGCTCTTAACAGCTTTTTGCACACACTTGAAGTTTTGCTGTGAACCTCAGAGAGTTGGATTGAGGCTGTTATGATGGTGCAAAAAAAAAAAAAAGTGTTTGTTTTTAAAATGTTGACGAAAATGGCATTTCCTGGCCCAAATCGCCTCTTTCGCTCCTGCATCGCAAGCAGTGTCACTGGCTTGGGGTCTCCTTGGCCTTGCAAGCAGTGAGGCAGAGGGAGGCTGCAGGAGAAGGGCAGCATCTCCTGCCACTTCTGCTCAAGCTGCAGCCCGGCAGGAGCAATTGGCAGGGGCCTGGCCTGCCTCAGCGATCCCTCTGGAATGCCGACGGAGCTCCACAATTCCTGGGGATCAAATGCGGCTTCTCATGCTGAAGTTACTCCAGGCAGTCGATTAGCTTTGAACCCCTTTGCATGGATATCGATGTCCAGAAAACAGGATGCCCTTTCCTTTTCTTGGCTGACAGTTCTGCCTGAACCCTTTGTAGAGTTGAGGAGAAAAAGCCTTTCTAGCACTACCTTCCCTGGGTATCGGGGGAAAGCTGCTGAGTTTTCTTACGCTTGCCTTTGGTTTTCTGCAGGTACACTTACTTACAGAGGTATATAGCAGAACCACTGTCTTGCAGAGGAGACGAATGGCAGCCTTTGGTTTGGTACAGAAACTCCTTATTGGCAAATGAAGATGAGGAGAGCTCTGTCCTCAGCAGTTTAGGAGAGTGGTCCCCCGTGGGCACATCTAAGACATCTTTTAAAAGGAAACTGTCTAATGGTATGAAGACTTTGCTGTTCTGGGCTATAACTGGGTCTGCTGTGTCCCAACAAAGCCACCCGTCTTCGTCCTTTGCATTAGCAGTGCCACAGTTTGGATGTTGCAGGCTTGCCAGCTTGAATTCTGTTTTTTCCCTTCAGCCTTGCTCTTACTAAAGGCCTTTTCATCACTCACGTGGAGGCAGGTTGGTCTCCTGACCGAGAACATTTAGGTAATCCTGTGTTCTCCTCTGAGCTCTGGCACTCGTTTGTGCCCTTGGGGCTGGGCTCATGGCTTCTAGCTGTGAAGTTAGGGGCATGGCTGCTCCAGGGTCGGGTAGCTGTCATGGAGGAGTGGCACCTCCAGAAGGCGGTTCAGACGCCTGGCCTGAATCACCCTCAGGGGCCTTTCCCTCCATTGCCCCTCTCGGGCCCTGCAGGACTGTGCCCCCGACGTGAGGGTCACAGTGTCGGGCTGCATCCAGGCTTTAGCAGGGCTTGTGCCTTCCCAGGCCCTGAGGAGGCATTTGCACTGCCAGCATGGAGGGGAGTAGCTGAATGCACTAAAGCCACGATGAAAGCAGTTGCCCATGAAAATGCCATGTGTTATGGACGCATACATTTTTTTCCAGAGGATCCTTTAGTTTCTCCCTCATTCTCTGTCAGAGTTTTTCTTTTCAGTGACTGCCTTCAAACAGCTTTTTCCTTAGTGTCCCAAGGGCTCTTTTCCTGAGGCTTATGTAGACTTGGCAGTGCTGGTAACACTTACGAACTGGGGAGAGGATCAAAAATCTAAATTACAAAAGTGACCAATGGGCAGTTTAATTGGATTTTCTGCTGTGTGGCTTTTATCTGGGACCTTCAGCAAACGAATGTTTTGCTCCAAGTCTCTCTCTCAGCTTGGTCTCCATCACTTCCCCATATTAAGAAATGCTGCTCTTGGAAAAGGGCATCTCATGACTCTGGGGGTGAGGCTGAAGAACAGGCTGTTTTTCCTCTCCCAGGGTCTTTGCCTGAAACCAGCCACGCTGAAGCAGCCAGGAGAGATCCAGACTCCCACGGTGCTTCCCAGCTCACGTGTGCAGCAGGGAGAAGCAGGAAGAGGCTGAAATCTCGAGAGGTGCCCGTGCAGGAGCGGGTGCCCTCCCTGCATCCCACGGCAGGGCCGCAGGGCAGATGCAGGTGGGTGCGTTGTGCGTCCCCAGCACCGCTCCCTCTCCCAGGGTCCCTGCTGCCTGGGGTCGCTGCTGCTGCTCGGCACGGTGCTCGGCCATGCAGGCCGCGGAGCCATGGGGCCACGTCCCACATGCAGGCTGACGTTTTGCCTTCCTCAGACCAGTGCTTGCTTCAGCCCCATTGCTCCCCACTGTTCCACAGTTCCGGTTATTCCCTGCCGTAGTATCCAACAGGAAGAGAAAAAGACAAGAAAGAGGATTCCCTGCCCAGCTGCCCTCGTCTCGGGTCCTGCGCAGCGGCCTGTGGCTTAAGCTGGTGCCTGGCTGTTTGGTGCTCCCGGCCTCTCTGTGTGAAGAGAGGATTCCTGTTTCTGCAGCTCCGCTGCTGACTGACAGCGACTGTGTTGCTGGTGACTTGCCTCCAGGAAGGTGCCTGTCTGTGCCGTGTGTGTGGAGCTGCAGGCCCTGCAGAATAGTGGGTCTGTGCCCCAGCTCTGTAGCACACCTGGGGCATGCTGATGGAGTGTCCTTTTCCATAATACACTTAGTTCCTTCATTGTGCTGGGAGATTAAAAGCTAAAACACCAGTCCCAGAAAGATGTGTATTGTTCTAGGGCATGGGACGCTGTTCACATGGACCTGTTAAATGAAAGTGAAATGGGAAAAAAAACAAGGCAAAAACAAAACACAGGTGGTTGCAGAGCCAGCCCCTGTTCTGATTGATGTTGTGTTTCTGAACTGCTCAGAGCATGAGCTGTTCTGGATCTGGGAAATACCGGGCCAGAAGCTTTAGGCTACCTTACGTGGGTGTCTCAAAACCAGATCTTAATGTGGGAGCTGCTCTGCCTTGAGCAATGTTGTGCAGTGCAGAGCCTCCTATAAACGCCTGCTCAGGACTTGGCTTTTTGTTTCAGCCAAACCGAGATCAAGACAGAAGAGGTCTCAGTAAAGGAACAAGCAGAAGACCCAAGTGAAGACGTTGATGTCGATGTGGTTGGTGCAGAGCAGGTAATGGCAGTTGAGGCCTGGGTTTGGCAGCTCCCAGGACAGCAGTGCTTGTATGGGGTGAATGTGAGTTCAGAACCACATATGTTTGCCACCCCTTTCAGCCTGAGAAAGGGGGGGTGTGTAATTTCTCCCCTTTCTCTTTCCCATAACGTCTCCGTGTTCAAGTTGTTTATCTCCATATCAGTACAATTCTTGATGCATCCTAAGGTACATTGAGAACTAGCTATGATCTGTTATGAGGGGAATGCAGTCTCCTCTTCACATATTGTGAAACTCCTAATTAGGAGCCTTAGTGGCTTCGTGCGTGGGGCCCCTGTGGAGGGGTATGGCCGCAGGACCCATGGGGACACCCGCTGCAGCAGTGGGGCTGCGCTGGGCTCAAGTGAGAGCCTGACTGGCACCAGTGCCCAACCTGGGGACTCTGTTGTGTTCCTTATGTCTTGTCCTCTCCGTGAAAGCCTGTCTGGGAGATGGCAAAGGAAGGGAAGCCTGGGGATGCTGTGGGCTTAGAGGGCACCCAGCAGAGCCTGGGCTTTGTCTTACAGGCACCGTTTGCCTCCAGGCCCATGTGCGACTGTAGCTAACCCAAGTCCTAGCTCAGAACCCAGTGCTCACTGCAGTGTCCTTGAGGACAGGAAGGTGCAGAGTGTCAGATAAGCTCTGGTGAATAGTCAGTATGGATAAATAACAGTCAGTAGCTAAGTGGATAGAAGCCCTACCTTTATTCTTACTCCCTTTGTGCACATATATGACTTTTTCTCCCAAGAGTATGGCTGATTTGAAATTTTTTTTTCCCCTTCTGGTACAGGACAGCTGAGAAGAAGTTGACAGGAGGACTGCAAGTTAAGAACCTGCTGCCACTTCCTTCTGGAACCTGCTTGACTGAAAACTCGGCTGTGACAGCACCAGCCAAGGCACTGAGACAGTTCTTGCTGGATATTGAAAGCCCAGCCCGCAAGTAGCAGATGGATATTAAGAAGCCAACTCGCCCTCGGTAGATGCCCAGAACTGGTTACTAGCACTGCGGTTGAGCTCTCCACTCTGCCACTCTTTGGTTCGAAGTGGGTGGGAGTTGGGGCATTGCTAAACCTTGCTTTCTGTCTTGTCTTGGAAAAATGGCCCAGCTGCACCTGGAAATGGGGGCAGTTCAGAAACGGTAGCTGAGGGGGGTCAGAGCACTCAGTGAGACCACCCTGCTTGGCCAGCCCAGGACACGGCTCTGCCCGGGCCGCGCTCTCTGCTCCAGGAGGTGACCGGGGCCTGGATGTCCCTCTTGTACCCGATCACAGGCGAACATGTCACTCGGTGGGTCATGCAAAGTGACCTGGCTACAAGTGTTAGACAGAAATGCTCAATCAAATCTTCTTAAAAGTATTTTTTTTAAATACCCTGATGCTTATAAACCTGTGGTTAGTTGTCTGTGGGAATCAGGGTCTACCCTGGGGAAATGTGCATCAAGACTTGTGGTAGAAAAAAAAAAAAAAAAAAAAAAAAAAACAAAAAACCAAAAGCCATGGACCAGCTAAGTGTTTTCCTCTGGTAGAAATCCTTCACGCAGTGATAATGTGTTGGAAAGCAGAGCTTGAAAAAAGTGTAAATAGACTGTAAAAAAAAAAAAAAAATTAGGGATTCAAAGATAGCTTTTGCATTTTTTTCCAAAAATGTTCTTGAGAGTGCCCCGAGGCGGCGGGGTTGTAGCTGCTGGTGCTGCCCCTCGTCACTGCTCCGTGGGATCATGTGCTGTGGTAATTCTAGCCTCAGTCATCAGCTTCATCTTCTCTAGCCTGTTTTGGAGTGTAACTGTCTGAAATAAACCCCATTAGCACTGGCCAGTGCGAGTGAAAAGCCTGCAGTGTCTGAAGCAGGAGCAGCAGCGGTCTCCTAGTTTGCCCCCATCATGAAAGGCGCGTAGGGTGAAGGTGCTGCTGAGAACACGGAAGCCCCGGCTGCCCCTGGCTCAGCAGCAGCAGCGGTGGGAGAGCGAGAGCACGGAGAGCACGGGGCTTGGAGCCCTTCACGCGGGCACGAAGGGCCTGTGAGGAACAGGGGAGCTGGTGCACAGGCTGCCGCTGCCCTTCTGGCCTTGAAACAGGTTCTAGATGCTGCGGACTCAGGAGAAATGCAAGGCTGCCGTGGCCAACAGCACTTAGAGTGACTCATCTATCAAATAGATTCTCACTCAGAGTGAGTCACAGGGTTATCAAAAACCCAAGTAATCTCTCTCTCTCCTTACGACCTGGAACTCACAGGGTCTGGGCCTTCCAAAGCCCACGTGCAGCACTGTGATGCTGGCATCATCCCCCAACACAGAGCTCACCAAAACATGGGTTGGGGAGGCAGAATGGACCTATGAGACTCTCCTAAGGGCTAAAGCCTCTTCATTAAATAAAACCACTAGCAAAACCACTTACTCGTTCTGCAAAGAAAGCTTGCCAGTTTGTGGTTAATAGAGAAGTGCCACTGTGTGAGGAGAAAGGCCCTGGGCATGAGTGCATGGCTGCACATGTTGATAAGAAGCCAGCTTCCAGCTGGAGGGTGGCAGGTAGGGGAAAAGCAGAAGCTCCTCCAAACAGCAGAAGCAGTTTGAGATCATCTCCTAGAGAGAAAAAAACATTCTTCCTCCCCACAGAACCTCAGAAGAGAACTTAAATTTAAGTGACCTCTGTCTGTGTGTATATATATACACACACACACACACACACATAAATATAACTAAAACAAAAGAGCAAGGATGTGGGGAAGGTACCTGACCAACGTTAAAGAAAGTCAACACTTAATTAAAGCTCTTAGAATTATAACAAGCCATAGTTTTATTAAGAAAACCCAACATGTAATAAGTTGAATTTTCCTTGGTAAAGTTCACTAACACACAGTAGAGATTAGTGACACGGGCTGCTAAGTCTCTTCATATCAATCTTGTGATGAGCTGAGTGGAACTGCTTTTTCTGTCCCCCTTGCAGCTGTTTAGAAATGTTGACTTTTGGAAGAACCACCTGCTCAAGCTCAATGTTCTGAGCATGCAGCTTGATGCAATTATCTAACCAGAATGCATACATATGTAACCTATATTATCTTAAAGGGATCTTTAGTAAGAAATCAATTGTATGTAGTAGACACCAGAGCGATTAGAATCAATAAGTTACATATATGAAAATCTTTATTTGAAAATACAAACATGATTTTTAAACATTTAAGATCTACACTGCAACCAAAAATAACTTACATCTTTTTGTACATTTTTCAACAGAAACTGTTTAACAGTAAAGTGAGGCAACACTTCCAAGCTGCTGTGACACTGTTTGACTATCCCTGGAATGTGTCAATAGCAAACAACCGAAGGCAGGGCACACGCAGGAGCACTGACTGCCCACAACAGACTAGTGCACATCACTGATCAAGTAACACTTAGACAGAGGACTTGGAAAAATTGGTTCCTTCTACATGAATTAAAACACTCATCTTGGATCAAGTATAAACACAAACACAGACTTCATTATTAAATTTTTTTATAATGAACAGCAATGAAATGACTTCAGTTTAAAAGGGCAAGCAAAGTTAGAGTTGAGGCAAACAAGGACTACACAGAAAGAGGAGCAACTTGTTTCAGCCGTGCGTTTTCCATGGGCACTAACATGCTCAGCTTGTCCAAGGAAACAGCGTTTGCAGATCGGAGCTGAGTCAGGCACTCGTGGGAAGCTCTTCCTGCTCAAGGCAAGAAACCCCCTAGAAACTGCCCCAAGCAAATACGCATGGCAGGTCATGTATAAACTGTCTCCTTGTGTCCCATTCCAGGACGGGGACATCTATTTACAGATGGGACGGAGATGGTCAGTGCACCACACAAACTTAGAGTTAGACAGTCGTCTCTTAAAAACAGTATATTACTTTTCTCTACAATCAAATATTGTTATTCTTCCAAGAAGGAATTTTGCAACATCTATAAATAAATATTTTATTTTTTAACCAACTTTAGACTATTGAATAAATACAAAAAGTTCCATCATTCCATACAAATGCACTTCTTTAAAAGGTAGTCTAGTGATTAAACATTTTTAGCACAAACCTCAGCTGACTTCCTGGAAACAAACCCCACTGAAATGTGTAGGTGTAGCAGACCTGCTGCAGACTGTCCTTTTCCTCTGCAAGTGTTGGCTGTAGTCACTACTCAAAGTCCTCTTCATAGTCGTATTCATCCAAGTCGACATCAGCCAGATGGGAAGGCATTTCAAAAAATGGTCTTTTCTCCATTTGGTACTTCAGAACATTGGCCTTCTGATGGTCTACAGGATTCAGCTCTGCTTCATAGCTGGAAGGGGACACGAAAAAGTTCAGATACGCTGGGCAGTGCCCAAGGGCTACAACCCAAATGAGACACCCCGGAGTAAGAACCTTTTCCTAACATTTGCATTTACAGGAGCACATAACCAAATGCAGCACTGTCTCTGGACTGCCTTCACTGAAGTTACTACTAGTTTACTCTCCCATTGTGTGCAGGACTCGAGATGCCAAGCCACAGCAATTCGAGGCACACAGTGCTGCAGCAGCTGCTCTCAAGTTGGAAACACCCAAAGGCAGGATGCAAATGATGGAGAGAAATCCTTCACGTTCTTGTTAAAGCAGCTGAACTATAACAAGATACACCTTCAGTAGATGCAGCAAGGTAGAAAATACTGAGAAACATTAAAATGGGCATAAGCAGAAGGCAATGATAGTAACCAACTGTCCATTTAGGCAGATGCTAGAAAGCAAAAGTGTTTAGTGAGAAATAAATACTGAAAACCATCTGGTTCATTAAAAAACAGATAGGTAATGATAGGTAATGAAATGTAATATTTAACTCCTGTCAGTGAAGGCATTTAAGAATAATTGCTTCAGCAGTATTTAAATGGAAATTATTATTATTGATAAATGAAAAAAGCGAACTCAGATGAACTGTAGTCTCAGCAGAGATTTGAGATGCCACATTAAAGAATGGGTTGTTTTCTGGATTAGGTTGACTTAGGTTCACAGACCTCTTCCCAAATGCTACTGGACCTCATCTTAGAGGTGACCCTCCGGACTAGACAAGGAACGAGCTCGTTTAGGCACCCAGCCACGTCCCGCCTGGTACTGGCGAAACCTTCGTTCCCGCACCGCAGAGCGCTCCACCTGCCGAGGCGGCACAGGGCAAAGAACACCCAAGTACCAGAACCTGCCGCAAAGCCGGGAGCAGAGACGAGCATCCAACCACAGCGACAGCGTCAGCTCACAGCCCGGTAATGCACACTCTTCTCTAAGGAAGGCTTAAAACACTCTCCAAGCAGCACCTGTTCAGGAACTTGCATTTCAGCTCCTTCTCCCAGGATTGGAAAGAAGATTCCTACTTGCTGGCACAGAGGTTTTATAAAAACACAGACCTACGGCTACACTAGCACCAGAGAGAGCCTCTTTCTTGCAGTTGGCTCATGCGAAGCTACAGAAACCAGCACATCTCTAGACTTCTGCACATCACTCCTGAGACCCAAGTTAACTGTTTTGATAGGAACAGCAGGAAAAAAAAGAACAAGTCAGGTTGGTACCGGATTGTCAAACAATCGTTTCAGTTTGGGCAAGGCAATCGAAGCCACTACGTAGAGCTGCAAAATTGATACAAGTTTTTGTACAATGCAGTAAACAGTCACAGTGCACTTTGTTGATAGACTTGTTGATACTGTTCTACTCCAGCAGTAACAAGCAAACCACTTTCAATGGTCTTGCAGTTTTCAGCTTCAGCAATAGAAACACAGCTCCATTTTCAGACCAGACTGTAGAAAAAGGATTTAGCTCTATTTTAGTGTTAAAGTTTTAAAACATTTTTGCTGATATTTATTTTTGAAAGCCCTTAAAAGAACCTCAGGTCCGATTTGACAGTACTTCCCTAAGCAAGGTAAGAATACAGTTCCTTCTCTTTAGTTGCTCACCAGTGAGCTTACAATGCAGATTCAATGGCATATTTTCTACGTGCAGCCTGGTAGCTCTCCTCACCTTGCTCTGTTCTAAACCTCAGTTCAGTATCACAGCAATCTCCAAACTGCTGATACAGAAATCAGCAAGATGAAATACACAGAATATTTACTCTCCAATTAGGCAATCCAGGTAATCTCATCTTACATACTTTTGTGTATGTTAGACAAGATTAGTCATGGAAGTCACAACCAATTTGGCATGGAAGTTAGTGACAGTTAGCATTACTATTTGGACTCCAGGGAAGCACCAGGCAGCAAAACTTCAGGGACACTTAGGAAAAAATCTTTTATCCATCTAGGTGGAGGACTATGCATCATATTCAACTGGAATAAATTAATTTAATAAGTTGCACTACTGAATTCTGGGCTGCACTTCAACAAAACATGTTCATAGGGCATTCTAGAACCAAAGGCCAAAATGTGAGTCTTTTGCTGGATTATGGCAATCACACTGGCTTTATCAGTGGTGGTGACCACTGATGATTTCAACGAGACATTTCACAACCACCAAGAGTGTAGAAGTCGCCTTTCCTTAGATCATGTTTAAACTACTGACATTGTGTAATGAAAAGTAAACAAGTGTCAAGAGGTACATACATACTCCTACACTTACAGTAAACTCAGTCTATAATCTTAAGGGAAGAAACAAAATGAAACACTGAAGGTCAATATACTTAACTCACAGCACAATAAGGTTTCAGTTAGTTTCTGGCTTGTCAGTCTGTAATATTAATAAATTCCAGGGATGGCCCCATGCAGAGTTAAGAATGTGACCCCTTCACACTGGTAAGGCTGGGTGATCATAATTCTCTCCCTCTCTCTTTTTCTTCTCACATGTTTTCTCTTAACACATTTCTTGGACTTGCTGCCTTACAGCATCTTTCTGTGTCAGTGTTTAGAGCAGGCTTGAATATTTTTAGCCAGATGATTAGGCAAGTCAGACACTTCTAAAATCAATATTGTTGTCTGGCTTGGTGGTGTTCATGTTCACGTGATGTAGGAAATGTAGGAATGTTTTTGCTAGACCAGTACAGTCACTTAAGGCCTAAAAACAGGTTAAAATTGCACTTATTTTGCTTATTTTTAACAACAAAAAAAGTCCTGGATTTGTCACTAGCCCGCTGAACTTCATTGCTTCCCTTTGAAAACCTAACACCAAGTAAAGTAAGATTCCAAAGGTTGTGGAAGCTACGCAGCAAGAAGGAATGACTTAGAAATGGTAACATTTATTATTTGTTTGTTCTTATAGAACTGCAAAGAAGCACAAAATGGTTGAGGTTGGAAGTGACCTCTGGAGATGTAACTTCCCTGCTCAAACAGATCTCACCTAGAGCAGGATGCCCAGGCCGGTGCCTAGCTAGGCCTGGAGTATCTCCAAGGATGAAGACACTGCAACCTCACCAGGCTACCTGGCACAGTGCTCAGTCACCCTCACAGCAAGTTTTTTTTCTTATATTTGTGTAGAATTCCTGGTGTTTTAGTTGTGTCATTGCCTCTTGTCCTGTCACTGCCTCCACCTCCTCTTTATCCTCCCTTCAGACACTTACACATATATCAGTAAGATCTCCCTCAGCTCTTTTTCCAGGCTGAACAGTCCCATCTCTCAGCCTCCCCTCACACAAGGGGCACTCCAGTGCCTTAAGCATCTTAGTAGCCCTTTGCTGGATTCATTCCAGCAGGTGTCTCTTGTGCTAGGGAGGCCAGACCTAGACTCAGCATTCCTGGTGTAGCAGGAAGAATCTCACCAACCCCCCCTGCCACAAAGGTGTTCTGCTGACCCCAACTCATGTCCAACTTGCTACCCACGACCCTCAGCTCCCTCTCTGCAAGTTGCCCTCAGCCCCTCAGCTTGTACTGCAGCAGATGCAGGTGAAAATACCTGCAAGTTTATATATATACACACACACACACATATATACACACACACACACATATACACACACACACACACATATACACACACACACACACACACACATATACACACACATATACACACACACACACACACACACACACACACACACACATACACACACACACACACACACACACACACACACATATATACACACACACACACATA
>PTEX01000025.1:2722644-2795079 GCA_003342815.1 Eudromia elegans | reverse complement strand
ACACATATATATATACACACACACATATATATATACACACACACATATATATATACACACACACATATATATATACACACACACATATATATATATACACACACATACACACACACATATATTCAAAGATAAAAGTTGAATTTATAAGTTGAACTATCAAAGTCACCTTTAAAGATGAGTATGAAGACAGACTTGTTTTTCAAAACAGGTTCTTATTTCACTTAAATTTGAGTATCGTTTTGCCATGAAACTGTCTAAAATTTTTTTCCTACCAACATTTAAAGCAGAACCTAATCTTTGCCAAAACAAAGCAATCCTACACTATCAAGGAGTATTTTGCTCTGGGTCCAAGCTTCGGCCCTGCTGAATATAAGTAGACAAGGCAAACAAGGTCCTACAAAAAACAGCACTAAGGATGAGCCTGCTGGCGAGGCTCGACATCAGCAAGGAGGGCTCCGGCCAAGTCTCCTGCCCCATCCTTACCCCTCATTCCACTGGTCGCCTGCTGCCTCCTCTGCTACCAGGATATCGTACTCCTCGGCAGCGTACCTCTCCCAGTCGGAGATCTCTTGGCTTTCACCTTCACCATCCTAGACAACCACATGGCAAGTTAGACAAAAGTGTATTAGGCACTGAGCGTGTAGCAAGTAAAATTTGGAAGGCTTCATACTCACCCGCAACACAGAAAATTGATCCTTCTGCTCGTGGTCGAGATATTTTTCAATGTTGAAAAACGTATCAAAAAACACATTTGTCAGTTTACATTTCTTCAAATCATGCAGAGTAATTTTTCCTGAAAAACAGATTTCAGCATAAGGTAGAGTTGCAGTTATCCTTTCTCTAAAAAAGACAAACATTATTCAGAAGTCAACATTTTACTCAAGAACATTTGCCACTAGGCCTCAGCACAATAGGGAAGAAAAAAGAAACAAGAAATAGATTAAATACCTACAGAAGTGTCATTCCAAGAGAGTGTGTGTGTGTATAAACACATATTTCAGATTTGTTATATCCTTTAGCTGTCCTTCTACTCACTGGCATGAGATGTAGTCTACTTCACACAGCTATTAGAAGTCATGTAAGCCAAGTGTCCAGGTTTCCTCAGGAGATGGACTTTGCCAGCTAATCAGCCATTCCATCCCAAGAAGTGTTTGGGAAGGAGGGAGAAATCTCCTCTGACAGTGGCCTCGCTTATAAATGTAGGAGAGACACTCCTCTGCTCTTTCCATATAAGTGGTTCTGCATGATAAATGAAGGCAATCCATCTCACTGAGCTACTGCAACCTCTTAAATAATTTTTACGGGCCCTCAAAATGTGGCATTTAGTTTAGACCTGTATATGACTGTGCTTCTTATAAATGACTTACATAAAAACTACTTTTCCTCGCACTGGTCCAGCATGATCAATAGTCTCTGCTTCAGAAGCCAAAAGGTTGAGTTTTTTTTTTTAAGTGATGCTTTGAAGCCTTCAAGCAATGGATCTATTCTGTGTTAGAACTACCTGTCAGGCTGCTCAGCAATGTAACCTGGCAGCACACCTGAAACAATGCCAGACACACAAGGGAAGCCAGATGCCAAGCCTTAAAGCTCCCCTTTATCCACTTCAGCCACCAGCAGCCATCCGTTGCCTATGGAACGGCAGCTGCATCGGGAATGATGGCACAGCAAAAGCATGGCTGAACTCATGGCAGCCCCTCTCCAGCCGGCTACCTCGGCCCGCAACCACCTGGAACTCGGGGACACGAACGGGAAGAGGTAACTCCGCACCTGCATCCCTTGGGAAATCACTGCCACACAAGTGCTTAGGGCTGTCCGAAGTGCCCAGCGCAGAGCTGATGCTGCAGAGGACAGGAACGGCACCTGGGCTGCATCTGTCAGACCCACGCAGATGGGGCCAAGTCCTCTCAAGGGATAGGAAACCCCCCAAACCAGTTTGAGTCTCGCTACACAAGCTCCTTATTTCAGGCATGCATATGGTTTCCACAGAGTGGAATGGGAGCTTAAAGACATAAGGCACTATGTAGACACTACATCTCAAAAGATCATGAGAAAGTGAGCAGAAAGTAGCACTTTGTGCTACTATTTGCATTAGGAAAACGACACAGAATTTTATTCTTAATCTACCTTCACCACATCACAGATGATGAAAACTTTATCAACCTTTTAGATTCAGCCTTCATTTTTATTGTCCCAAATACTTCTCTTGGTTGTGTTTCAGAGCCTCCTTTCATCATCTTCATGATAAGATGTGCCTATCAATCATCTCTCCTTGCAAATGCAGAACAGCAACAATATTGTAAATATCTGCCTTTTAGGAGCACAATGTACAAGACTGGAAGGGTTCTTCTACGCTCAGGACTATCACAGGGAGCCACTTGCGACCTCTTTTCCCGAGAGCTTGCCTCATTTCACTGCGAATGCCCCCATTAGGCACTGAAAGGCTGGTCTAGGAAATTCATTCCATGATATCTAGGAATGAACTTCCAGCCTAAACATACTTTATACTCCTTTGGCTTTTATAAAATTATCAGTTGCTTCTAGAAATGTTTTCTCACCTCACAAGTCTGTATTAACTGAGTTTTATACCAGTACCTGAAGCTGCTGTTCTCTAAACCCAATTTTGAGAACATTTGAGCTGCAACCTTTGATTATGAATACAGAACCTGTAGCTCCTAACAACCACTTTAAGGGCAAACAGGCCAGTTCTAAATTCATTGCAATTCAAAGTTTGTACAGTAAAAGCAACTCGATTGTATGCCAAGTGCTTTTACACATTAAAAGGGCCATTAAAACATATAGTCATATGAAGCATTATTAGTGCTAACTATATTGAAGTGCTCAGACATCACATTTAGACAGTCGGACCTCAGCAGTGATTTCAAGAAATTCCTGATCCCTTTTCCACGCAGGCTAAGACAAACTGAGACAGAGGACATGCAGTGTACTATTGTGACACAGGATCTGGTTCAGAAAAACATTTCTATAGAAAGCACATAGAAGGCAAGCATCGTCATGTAGTAAGCTTTTTTTTTTTTTGGCATAACCTGAAATTCAAATTTTGTCAGCTAAAGAGAGTACGTGTCAGACACAGGACAGCAGAATGCAGCAGGTTTAATGAACTTCAAAACATGGAAAATGCCCCCCAAGCTAAGAGCAATCTAATATTCAGATATTTTTAAGCCAACTGATATGAACATCTCAGGGGAAATTTAGACTCCTAAAGTCATTTCACTACTGATCTAGAGCACCACAAGCACCACTTAAGACTTTGTTCCTTCTGCAGAAAGGAACCACAAGCACCAATTAGACATTGTTCCTTCTGCAGGAATCTAAAATAAAATCTAAAAATGAATATTAGGCATTGGTAGGCATCAAGAGAAAGAGAACATTTGAACTCTTTTCTTGAGTACCAACCCAGCCAGTGACGAGATTTCATTTGAGACTAACTGTGGCTACTAAGCCCAAAATAAAAGCCTTAGAGGAATTTATAAACAGCATATTACCTTTTAGTATGAAAAAGGATACTTGCCTGTCCTCAGAAGGCCATTCAATTAATAAGAACTCAAAGGCTTTAGAGAAACCACACAAAGGCCTATTTGTCAGCATAGCCAACAAAATTCTCTTAGGGGAACATTAACTCCATAGGAGCAGAAACTACATAATGGAATAAAGATTCTTACCTTCACACTGTGGCTTCACAAGATCCAGCATCTGGCACAAACAGTCTTCAAATGGCAAAGGTTCTATCGCCATGTTATCTAATTTTTGGCACTGTTCTTCATAAAAATATTCCAGTTCATACATTGACAAAGCACCATCCCCATCAAGATCCATGCAGCGAAACCAGTATTCGATGCTGGAAGTCAGTAGTTTTATTAATAGAAAAGAACAATTTAAACAAGCTTGTTAAGAATTTGAGTTGCCTCTTTTAAAGGCTGTACTACTTAGGCAAAATTAGCCTCATGCCTACGTTCCCTAATGCCATAGGAAGTTATTAAACAAGAAATATCCATTTTGAGAAGAGTTTCTGGTGTTTGCCAAGCCTTACAACATATTTTGCATTTGAAAAACTTGTAAGTTGCAAGGGAATGATGCAGGAGTTGAGAAGATTGAAATATGTGGCATTATATGAGAACAAGACAGCCAATAAAAAAATGAAATTGTGCCATCTAAAGCCCAGATTCTTTCCTACTGAAGAAGTAACTCCACACAGTAAGTTTTTTACCAATATCCTACAACTAATGACTAGCTGTGTAGTTCCCCAAAACCTCTGGCGCCATGAAACAACCATATTTTTCCTGCATCTATGACTGACCATGAGTAGGCCACACACATCACAGGGAACAGCAGCATTTCATTAGAATCATAAAAGTCATTAAAATAGATCCTTGCAGTGGTAGCACTAGAAGCAATTGAGAAATAAAACCCATAAAGAAAGAACTGCAGCCAGCTTTTCATTCATGTTGTCACCATTTAGCTTCTGCTAGTTCTAAACAAGCATCAACACTTCCCACCAAGGATCAGAATAAAGCCATTTTTTAGACTCATTAAAACAAATTCCTTCTTACCTTGTTGGAGTCTTTTTGTCTTCTTCAGATATCAAAAACCAGACAAAATCTGCGTAGCTAATTTTTCCCTCTTTTTGTGCTTTTCTACCCCTTGAAGGCCAACGCAGAAAAAAAAAAAAGAATTTGTTTTACTACAGAAACTTAAGGATTACTTTCCTAAGTGCTATTAACTGTTTATATGTTTTCCTAAAATGCTGTGTTTGTAAGCTGGCTCGTTAGAGACTGCTTCGCTCACTGAGGATCACAGAACTTAGTGTGCTCTGTTCTGTTTCTACCGCAGCAGGTATTTAAAGAGAAGAGTAACAAGAGGATAGCACCCGTGCAGAGAAACTGGCACCTTCTCTGCTTGGATACAGTTCCTTAGTTATGAACAGAGGAGCTACTTAAATTTCTTTTTAATTTACACAAATAAAATGCACTTAGAATCTCTATTCAGCCCAAATTGAGAATTTAAAGTTGTACAGAGCTCCATCAGCTAAGAGTACTAGGATAGAAATATAAAAATAAGAAATAAAGTTATTCAGGAAGTGTCAGTGACAAGAAAGCAATTGTCTATTTCTACTCTTAAACCACAGAACATGACATCTACTCAAGAAGTATTCAGATGCTATCAGGCTTTCTAGTAAAAAGTCAGACAGGCAGCCTTTCCCAGGAACATTCATTCACAAAATTCCATTTGCAGTTATCCTGACAGTGTTTAGAAAAATGTGTGCTTTGTCTTGCCCAATTTGCTTCCATATAAAAAGATTGAGCTCTAGATACGTGCGTGCCAAGTGCCATTTCAACTTCTGTCACGTCCTGTTTATCAATCACCTTCTAGTTGCAGATGTAGCACGAATGACAGCAAAGTGTTTAAAAAACGATTAGAATATACACACAAGACCAAGTTGATTCACGTAGAACAACGAAAGACAGTCAAAAGCACGGAATGCCTCAATTGGAGGTTTAAACTTGCTTATGCAATAAGCATTCATTTCCCTTTGAGAACTCTACAGGCTGATGGACAGAATGCCAGAGCCAACATTCTTCCCTTCTCCATTTCCATCTCTGCTAAGATGTATGACACTCAACAGCTCGTGCAAAAATGAGTGAAGAAAAAGTTAAAATCTTGCACTCAGCCAAAGACACAAGGAATGCTGCAGTGCCTGAACTACAGTACTAAACCCCCAAATTCACCGTTCCATTCTAGGGGAAGTCATCTATTCTAAAAACGTCATGCTCAATTTAGCAAGCAAATATAGATCTCAATCAGCGTACAGAGTAATTACCTTGTTACTGCTCCTGAGAAGATTCTCTCTATCATCCTATTCGATATTGCTGTAAAAGAAAGGTACATAACTGACACAATATTTTTACATAAGTTATTTTTGCTTTGTATTATGCAGTTGAAGAGGTTAGTGGAAACCTTTTACACATCTGTGAGAAAGATGAAGTGTAGCTTTCACTAATCCTTGTGAGTCCCATTGAAGAGGATCATTTAACAGAAGTCTACAAAGCAATGCTGAAACAACCTTTGAATTCAGGCTTGATGCAACAATAGCAGCATGATAAAAACAGCAAAACTGCCTGATTACTAACAGGGCAGTTACTAGAGAACTGTGTTTTCAAGGGCCATTCCAGTTTACATGACCCAGCCCTTGACAAAGTGCCAAAACCAAATTAGCACATTGCTACGTAACGAGCAAACCTAGCTGCTTCTGACCTGCGTGTGCTTCCAACATGGTTCTGAGCCACGCTTCTATTCTGAGATTGCTTTGGGGAGGTTAGAGATGTCTTATCTGAGTATTGCTTTCTGCGAAGGCCACTGTGCCAGAATACTGTATTCAAGACAACGTTTCCCAAAGAATGTATGAATGGTACTCAAAGCCACACAAGATACTGTTCTCACAGAAACAGAATTACTTCTGGTTAATCTCAGATTTAAGACATTACAGGAATATTGATAATTAACCCAAGTGATTACCCATTAAAACTGTTAATAAGTCTTATACTCACCTGATACTATCGCCATACTATGTTAATTGGATCACTAGTGCCTACTTTACGTTTATCCCCAAAACTGTAGGTTTATTTCAGACATACTATGTGCTGCTTCCACCTATCTACTCTTAATGAGAAATTATTTGTCAACCACACTTATGTACTGTTTGTTATTATTCAGAAAAGTATTTGACACAGCCTAAAATTAGGCCAGTCCAGAAGGAGGAGAGGAAGGGAGTAGTCAATCAAAATTACTTAATTTTGACATGCAAGAAAAAGACACCTATGTCATAAAATGGGTAATCATATTAATTTTATATTCATATTTAGACTATTTCTCATTATGCAGCAGTCCCTAAAATTTAGGCAAATATTCTGTAGTTTAAAGGATGCACAAAGGTGCAGAATTAAACTGCCTGTGGTCTGATTTAATTTCTGCTTATTTTCTGCTGTGGATTAGCTCAGTAGAGCCGTCCTTCCCCAGGGCCCTAGTGCACCACACTTCAGCAGGCATGCTTTCAGAAGCAACAAGAACTGTGTTTTTTCCTTCTGGTCATGGATAATATCCCATTGCCAGCAGAGCGACTGTGTGTTTAAATAAGTTTTCCGCACTGAAAGAAGTAATTTTAACATGAGAATGGACATGAAGCCTCTGAAAGGTAAGTTTGATAACAAGTTACAAAAATAAGTTGGTTACAACTGCAAGACTGCACAAACATCACTGCACCTTGTAAAACACACAAAAAAGTCACCGAATAGCATTTAAACAACTTAAAATATATTGTAGTTGAGTCAACAAAAGTTTCTGATTAGCAGAGCATTCGATGTTTGTCTCACTTTCCTAATCTTCCTGTATTCTTTTCCCTAAAAGCTATGCTACTTGAATAATATCAGTAAAATAAATTATTTCCAAAGATAAAAACCAAAATCTTCTAATGAAGCCACTTATAATTTACCAAGATTTAAGTCCCTTTTTAAAAATCAAGCCTACTCATTTACAAGTGCCTTCCTCTTCTACTTATTTGCCAAGATCATGCTTGAAAAATCAGAATTTTCTTCAAATTTGGTATCAGTAGACACAAAGTTTGTCACAGATGCTTTATTTCCCCGAGTCAGCAGACAGCTGTTCTAACAGTTCATGAAGGTTGGCCTTGACAATTAACTAACTGCTTCCTCAGTTTAAGGTTTTCAGTTCATTTCAGCCACAAAGTTGCTTCATTTGCCATACCATGATCATTATGTCGAGCTAAATCCTTCCGGTCAATATAGAGGTCATGATCTGTATCCAGCTCCCAAAATTTGCAGTAGATTACATAGAAGTGTTCATATGAGAAGTACTCTGTCAGCTGGTTAATATCTGCTTCTTCTTCCAATAATGCCACATTCTGTCAACAGAAGGATAAAGACTATGCAAAATGGCTGTTGAATGATCTGAGTTTTCATAACCAAGTTAATATAAGTATTGTCTAAAATATACATTAATACAGTTGTCTACAAGTCTTTCAGGGAAACTACTTTACTTTCAAAGATAGTAAACACCATTT
This sequence comes from Eudromia elegans, assembly GCA_003342815.1. Taxonomy (NCBI): domain Eukaryota; kingdom Metazoa; phylum Chordata; class Aves; order Tinamiformes; family Tinamidae; genus Eudromia; species Eudromia elegans. The sequence goes on along the minus strand of PTEX01000025.1, from coordinate 2,786,987 downwards.
AGTAGGACAGAAGGCATTTAATACCCAGGGTTGAAAGGTAATGTATGCAGAGAAGCATGAGCAGATCAGCCAGGTTACTGCCAACGAACTACATATAAGCACAACTCCGGATAAAAGAACACATTTAAGAAGTGAAGTACATGCCAGTATATGAGAATTGATGGAATTTAACTTTCACTAGTTTTTGGAAAGGGAGAAATAGTACTCATATCACTCCCGTAAGTATTTATTTGAAATAGCTGCTAGACAAGTACGACCCTCTACCTTGCAAAATTTTACGTGTTCTGTACCTGCAAAAAGTTGCTTTTCCTGAGCTCGTTACAAGTAATTTTCCCAGACCAGGATCTATTTACTGTATAAAATATTCTCTGTACAACCTGCAAGAAACAGCAAATCGAGAAGTAATCTTAAGTATGTTAACTAAACAGCCACCCAAAAATCTGTTAGAGAGAAATTTTAGTTCATCTGCATTTCAGAAGTCCATCTCTCCCCTCTGCTGAAAGGTTCACAACTCCATTCTTACTATTTTAGAGGTTGATGCTTCTCTTATGTCATATTACCAAACTGTTTCAAATCTGATACATTTTTTTTTTCCAGTGATGCATTATCCATGTCTCATATAGTGAAGCTGTAGGATACCTGCAGCTATCCAGAAGGTATCTGCTGACAGCTTCACTACCTCCCAGTCTTTCAGAAATGCAGGGTATCATCTAAGAAATCCATCAATTTACCTCATGATTTCAAATTTAAAGACCTACTGTTTACTATACAGCATATTTTACTTCATAAATGAAACACAGATGGAAGGGGGGGACTAAGAAAGGTCATACTAAAGAGCTAGGTGATCCCATTACTTAAGTCACCAAAGACAACAAACCAACACTTGATGGAAACTATACCTCCTTGTGAGTATAGACAGAATATATCTTTCATTTTATTCTGTTTAAAACTAGTTGAAAAAAAATGTCAGTAGTATTGAGAAGTATATAAAATATTTTCTAACTGAATAACAAATATTTATGTAAGAAAAATGACTTTCTTATGCTATGATGAAAACTGGATGTACACTTTAATGAATTTGTTTCCAATACTTCCATTTACATTTAATTTGGTTTTATATGCAAAATATTTCAGCAGAGTTAAGCATACAGCATAATTTAACTTTACTTAATAAATGACTAACACACTGTTTCCTCAACTGAATTTGGTAGACATCTCAATTATTTTGACCTGCCAGCCAGATATACATTGTAAATAAGCCATTCACCACTAAAATGTAAACAAAAAAATCTAAGCATAATACAAATTATTATTGCTTCATTGGAGAGGAATGATATATAGCTGATTATCAATACACTAAGTAGTGCATTTATACTGTTTTATTTACAGTACAGTAGTCACCAGCCAAAAAGAAGCATCTTTTTTAGAAAATTTCTCCCTAAATATAATTTTTAAAAAAAGAACCCAAAAGACTAAAAACTTTATTTATTGCTTCTGACTTTAACTGCAGTAAATCAGTATTTTAAACTAACTATTTATATATTACAAAAAGAAGAGCAGTATATTTATAAAGCTTTTAAACAAAGCTTTAACTGTAGCACACAGCAAGCTCTGCAGCTCTTACTTTGAAGAGCAGCTGGTTCAATAAACTGAGAAAGGAGAATAAACTAGCCTACTTCTGAAACTTAATTAGTTCACTCCTAATTGTGAGTTTAGGGAAGGCCCATTTTTGGCTTATACTACAAAGCAATTTTTTCTAAAAAGGTTTTTGCCTTAGCTTTGCAACTTAATCCATCTGCATGTCATTATCTCATCTGTTATACATTTAACTGCTCTAAAAATAAAAACAAAATTGAATGCTTGCTGGAGACAACAGGGAACCAAAACTGTTTTTCTAAAGTGAATCCAATCAGAGTATAAGCCAACTGTCTGAAAATTGTCCTCTGTATTGCACTGCACAATGCTTTGTCAAAAGCAAGAGGAAGCTGTGCAATACAGAGATTATAACTTCAATAATTTACAGTGAAGATATATACATCACTTATTTACAGATTAAGTGTATTGTCTATTTGCCAAGACAAACTGTTTTAATATAGCTCAGTCTAATCCTGAACTGATGGAGCTGACCTTACCCCACGGAACTGTGACCAGCTAACCTACACCAGTGCAGAGCAGAAGCAACTAACTGCTTGTAGGGTGGAGCACTTAGAAGACACCTGCTTCACCGAAGATATATATATATACACACACACATATACACAAACACACACACATACACAAATGAATGCTAGTAGACAAATGGATTATTTAACCTGTAACTGCAAATTAGCATTAAAAGACATCAGATCTTCAACTGTAGTGCTTACCAAGTCTTTTAGCTATACATTCAGATAGCAACATTAAGAATTCTAAAAATTTAACTATTACCTTTAATACAGTTATAAAGGGTCATTGCCTCAACTTGAGGACAGGGAATATAATTATTTTAGTAGTAACCTGGAGAACATTAGTTTAGAAGTCTGCATTGGTCAGTTACGCCATCCTAAAGAAGGACAAGAAAAGGCAGACAGCTCTCCTGCCATTTCTTATTCTGCACACATTTCAAATATTCTTGCTATAATCATAATAATAGGGTTTTTTTATGATTAAATATTACTTTCTGTTGAAGACTAGACTAAATTTTATTAGCCAAATACTAGTTTGTCTGATACTGCTTTACTCAGAGCTGCTCAAATAAGCAACTGGAAATGGCCATATTTCTTCTCTCCTACTGCCCTTTAGGACAAGCAGAAAGTTTTCACAATTTGTAGCATAGCAGATTTCATCCCATTTAACCCAATAATAAAGATTATTGGCAGGAAGAATCATATCTGACAGGAAAGTTCTGGGCACTCATGTTACCACTACAATAAGAGGCAAAAGCTGCTATGGCAGGTTATACTTAGTAGGCCAGCAGTCTCTACAGGAATGATCTGAGTAATCAGAACCACTTTCAAGTGGGATTAGAGTGTGCAGAGCTAGGGTTCCTATTTTAAAATAAACCCTACCACAGTTTAGGGATAGATCCAAGTATAAGGAAGAGATGACCACTCCCTGCACATTCTTTATTAGAGAATATTTGCTAATCAGGTTTGACGTGCACACAGAAAGTGATCTAAACGTGAAAGCGATCTAAATTCTTTTGGAGAATTTTAATCTTTTGACTCAGGAAACTGGCTTTCTAGTCCACTGTTGAGAAAATTTAATGCCATTCTCTCATGTAGAAAATGATTACTTCAGTTACACAACTCTAGAGAAATGGAACTTTTCACACACTAAATCTGTTCAGAAAGAAAATCCTCGGAGAGGAAAACAGTAAGCAGCTTCACCATTATCATTATTTTACTTAATACTGAAATAATTACTTTAATATAGACATTTCATTCAAAATTCCATTTAATTAATCCCAGAGTAGGGCCAACATTCTAAAGAGCACAATCTATATCCACAATCAAGTGTTCAAGACGAAAGGAGTCTGTTCTTCATGTAAAGTTCATTGTGTTGTTTTACAGTCCTATGATTGACTGTTTCAAAAATATTAAGTTGAGCAAATTTCTTTCATGTTAAAAAAACTATGATTATTAAGAAATTGAGTCTGTCTTCACAAGATTTCTAGTCATGTAGAAAACAAAAGGCAAGCATGACAGAGATGTTTATATATAGTGACCAATTTCAAACATTTTGCTGCTCATACTACATTAATGAAAAGTAACTTTTTCAAATAGCAAACACTTACTGTGGTGATGTACCGAGAATGAAATTCAGATGCTTCTTTTAAAAATGATAGGCCAGGATGACTATTCACCACATCCTAAAGACCAAGGAAGAACAGTGCTTCAAACAGTATTCATTAGCATCCATATAAAATCATTTGCACAGAGATCACATCTGCGTCCTTAACCAATACACATCATATTTAACTACCATCACTATTAATAAGCCCATTTACAGTGTACTTTGTTTTTAAAAATGAGCAGTGATATTTACAAAATTATCTTTTAAAAGCTAGAAGAATATATTTTAGAAAAATATGTTAAACAGATGGACATAAGTTATAAGCTGCCACAGTCATTACTGGCACACTTCTGTGTCTGACTGCAGTCCACTGAAAAACAGTTAGGTTTTATTCACTCATTTGGCATGGTTTGCTTCTCTGGGAGAAAATACTAGGTCTTGGATTCATCTGTCACTTTTCCCTTGCCTTCCCAAAGACCTCCTTAACTTTAATTGCTTCAACTCCTTTTCAAACCCTGAAGATTTTCTGACAGGTGAGCTGCTCCTTGCAAATTTGCAAGCAATTTTAAATCAATGCATCTCAGTAGCTTAAAAAAGGAAAAAAACCCTCACATTACATAAAATAGTAGTTAACTGTGGTTAGCTGTAAATTAAGTCACTTGTTCATAACACATATATTATCAATGAACATTTTAAATAAAAACTTTGGAAAAGTATGTTTAACTCAAAAACAAGACAAAAAACTGTTCTGCCAGGTCATTTTGTGGGCTTTCCAGTTGCAATTTACTTGTAAAAAAGGAATGAAGTCTTCGGGCACCAAATAGTTGCATCCGGGGTTCATTAGAAGGTGAACAAATTTTGCAGCATCATCATAACAGGTCTGAAGTATTCTGAAATGTAGATGTATACATTTAGTACTCTACATTGAAAGTTACTCATGTACAGCTTATGAAACCGCAACCACTTTATTTAATTCAAAATTAATTACAAGGGTCAAAGTGAACTGCAATTAACCACACACAGGTGGTCACCTGTTATATTTTCTTTGCCATCTATCCTTCTTATACATTTCTAGACAACTATATAGTCTCCTACATTTACATTAAAGGAGGCTGGGTACAGAGACCGATTAAATGAAAAGATATCAAGTTGGAACAGGAAGCACAACTATGCAGAAGAGAAAGCATTTTTCTGGACCCAACTTAAGTTAGGATCAATTTTTACTTTCTCCATAAACAGTTGCAGTCATTTACCACAAACATTAAAAAAAAAAAATTGTAAAAATAAATATTTACTCTGCTTAAAGCGATGAACTATTTACATTTCCCTAGCTACAAGTCGGCTGTCAATGCATGATTGTAGAAGAATGTTTTCTTCCCTTTGCAGGCTGTATATCTCTTTCAACATTTAAAATACCACATTTCAATCGAGCTATACAGTACCTCGAAAAATGCAAGCTACTTACTTCCGCCACATTGCAACAAATTTATGAACTGATACATATCCTGTTCGTTCACCTCCAGCACAATAAAACAAGGGACCTTTCCAGTAAAGTGGGCATTCACAAGCCTAGAATTAAAGTGCACATCAAGTCAGTTCATTGATTAATTCGGAGGGTTACTCCCTCATTTATAAACCTTTCAAACACTGATTTTTGCAAGTGTTAAGCAATATCACAGGAGAAATGTTTGTATCAGTGCACACGCACTCAGAGATACTTTTACTCCTCTACACGCACAATGACCACAAATTTTTAAAACCGTTGCTGAAACCAGCTGTACCCTCCCCCTCCAAAACAGGTAAGTTTAAGCAATTGCTTTCCTCTTTCAGATTTATGCCTAAAGCCAAACGCCAGGCAGTTTTCAGTGTGCTCAGTTGCTGAATGCACTCATGTACTTGCTTTCTGCAAGCAGCTGAAAAAAGTCCGAGCCAATAAGCTCTGCTAAATGACCAGATGTGCTTAAGTTGGGCTCAAGACAAGCACCAGATACTACCCAGGCACTTAGGCACCTTCTGGACTGGAGCGAGTTTGCATTTGTTTGGTTCCCAGAACAGCTCAACCTGTCTGTATCCTTGCACTTGGACCTGTATCTTCTATCCAGCTCCCAGCAGGGCCAGCAGTGGCCACCTGCTTTGGGACAGCTGTCAGCAGAACCTTCAAAGTGTCTGAGGTCCCTTTCACCTCAGGGCTGTTTCTGTCTGTTCCAAACTTCCTCAGTCTTAACAGCAACGTACTCATCTCCTGCCTAATCCAGGCTGCGACTCGGGAGTCAGACAAACCCGCGCCTGAGGATCCCAGGCATATTGTAACATACAAAGTTTCTAGAGGAATAAGAACAGTTACTTTTCATCCATTACTTGGAAAAAAACCAAAGCAAAACCCAGACTCAACCCAAAAACCAACACCAAAGAAATGTGGGTTTGGCAATTGCTCTGCTTAGTCTGAGAGGCCTCAGACCATTCCTGTTTCTGGAGGGGACCTTTTTCACCGACTTACAGATGACTGGCACCTTCCACCTCTTGTTAAAGCACCATTTCCATGGAGAAAGGAGCTGTGGAAAGAAAGGATCCTACTATCCAGCTAAATAGTTAAACACTTGTGGTGGGACAAGCCAGGAGTTTCTGGACTCCTAATTATGCTCTTCAGAAGGTCCTTCTTTCTGTTTTCCAGACCTTGGACTTAATGTGCAAAGTAACGAGAACAGGAACGAGAACCGAAGATCATGGCTTCCAGTGATAATATTTCAAGAGCTGGTAGAGTATAATACAACTTAAATTTCCATTTCGTTAAGCTGGTTTTGTCATACATTACAAAGTAAAAATAAACCACTCCTCTTTCACTCAAACCTGTTTCCACAACTTAGCTGCTAACCCAGTATTTTATCACTCTACAGTAACTCTACAGTAGTGCTTCAACAACCACAGGAGTGCAATAATCCCGAATCTCAAATCATTATGGATTTCAGTGTTTTACAATGGAAGTTCAGGACACTTCAATGCAAAAAGACAATTTGAAAATGTTTATTTCATGTTAGTTCCATGGGCATCTTTATTACACAACAAATACTCTGGAATCCTGAAACCAAAATGCAGACCAACAGTTCATTGCCTGAGGGCCGGTCCATCGTGAATGCAGATCATATAATGAGCCCTTTGGTATTTAGCAGTTTAAGCAAATAAAAAGCCTGATTTTGTTTTTTGGCACGTCCTTTTGGTAAGCATGATGTAGAGAAGTTAGGGACACAGTTAATTCAAAGATTTTCCTCATATACTGTGCTATGAGTCATGCTAAATATGAAGTCTTACTATCTTGTAAGAGATGAAAACACATACTGCAAGAAAACAGAAGACACTAAACTCCCATTTCCTTTCCATGGGTTTACAGTACTGAATATAGAAAGCCAGCAAACCCTTACCTTTGCAACCTTCCCCATATCTTCTAAAGTTGCCCTCTCATTTGGAAATTCAGAGAAAGTTCTTTCAATTCTGGTAATCACAGCATCTATATTCAGTTTTTCCTTAGGACATCCTCGAGGAAAATAGAAAGTTGGAATGGTCTGACTAAGTGATGGTGGCAAAGGCTCTTCCTTCTTTGTCTGAACCTAAATGATTAAAAAACCACATTTGTCAGGTATAATAAAAATACTTCTATAGTCATCCTTAGATAAGGACTGAAAGACATCATATTTGAAGGTAAGCTGCAAGAATACCAAAGAGATTTAGGATAGGTTGGAAAAAGCTATCTGAGAATGAGAGCACCTGGAATATCATGAACATTTTCAGAAACTCACTTGGAAATCTTTCCAAGATCATAAAAATTCAGTAAGAACAACTTTAATGTTTTACACCATATTAAAATTCAAGATTAACACACAAAACACTGGAGACTTCTGAAGCACTCTTATTTTACCACTTTCAGTTTAAGGAAAAAAATCTAACTCCCAGTTTCACAGGTCATAAGGGAATCTGCTTTTAAAAGATTTCTAGTTTTACATATTCACATTTTTGAAATAACTATAATAACTTTGTACAAGCTGCCAGCTTATCTAATTTAGGATGAGGATGCATGTATTTTTCCAAATCTAAAAAGAAGCCTCATTTTTCTGAAAGGAAATAACTTCAAGGTTTTTTTGCACAAATTTACATAAGAGTTCAGAAAACTGTTTCGCTAGAAGGTGTGATAGATCGTGCTATAAGAGATCTGTATCAACAGCCATTATCTACTTAAATATAGCTTCTTTAAAGAATTCACGTTTACTTAGGTTMAAAAAAAAAAAAAAAAGCCAATAAAGCAGAGCAACAAAGATAGCAAACAAAGTAAGAAGAAAGTTAACAGGCAACTCAGAATTTGCGGCACATCATGAGGTTTTTCATCCAAGGCCATATTCAAACATAACAAAGGTTAATGCTATTGTAGCTTAGTCTACTTAAATATGCCCAAGACTCCGTTTTACCCAAGACCCCGTAAATATGCCCAAGACCCCTTGTCTCTTGTTTTCAGTCCAGGTCTGCATCAAAATGTCTGTAAAGATACCTGCCTCCCTACTATACTCAAAATCCTTCCTTAAGTCATTGAAAGACCTGGGTGCTTTCATAAGCAAGTGTTGCGCAGACAGCATTTTTTTTAGTTTCAGGACTCCAATCCAGAAGTCTTTACTGGAATATACAAAAAAAGCGCCTAAGTTAACCATGTTACCCCTAGCCTGTCATTTGAGTTAGCCATCGTGTTCACAGTTGCTGAGTTCTCTCAAACGAGTTAAATTTTATTTCACAGAGGAAGAAGTTACCTGGAATCTGGGACACCTAGAATCAACGCTTGCAATTTTCTAACAATCCTGTAAATTAAAACTTTTGACACTTCCTCATTAGCTGAAGTCTCATCAGCTGAATCATTAAAATTAGAATCAACACGAGTACCAAGGGGGTATCAAAAGTCCTTTCAACTCCAGACTTCCAAACTTTAGGAAAAAATAAAAACATCAACATTTTATTGTCCAAGTAACATTACCATGGGCACCACAAACAATGTATGTAATTGCACTAGTTTCCTGTTTAGCTCTCAAAACTGAACTCTGCACATCACCATTAATAGAGCCCTTAAAGTTACAAAAAGCAATGTTAAATTGGATGGGTACCAGTGCCAGAGTGCTAGTCCGCTTTACAATGCTAGTGATCAAACCATCTTTTACTGAAGAAAACCAAATGCATGGGAGTTTGATTGGTGAGGTAAAGGTTTGCTTTGTTTTACTCTTATTTAATCCCCCCTTCACCCTATTTACAACATCTGCCTGTGTAGCAATACTCAGAAGAGTTGCTCAAATTGTCACAGAGATTCGATATTTGTGATAACCATTCAAGATTTGTGATAGCAGCTATTCTAGTGCACACAATTTCCATGGCTGCTTTTAAAAGGCCTGTATAATAAAAGCTTTTTTTTTTTTTTGCTTATCTTTTAGTCTACTGGAAACACGTTCCAGAGATGAATTATGATGAATATGCTAAGCTATAGATTCAGAACTGCTGAAAGACAGTCACACAGGAAGAAAAACAGCTCTGAGATACAAAAGTTATATTCATATTTTGAATTTCACATTTGTTTAGTGCAAAAATATATCACTTTACAATTTAAGCCTTAGATATTTACTCCATTCTAAAAGCAAGTATAGAATGTAAATCTCTTGCTACAAGTTTTAGAAACATTGAGTAGCTCCCTTCATTCTTTATCTTTGAGCTTAGAGAGAGGCTTGGAAAGCTTCCCATTTTTGGTACCTTTTCAAAGAATTGGTAACTTCTTCCTGTCATGTACTTATTTTTCCCTACTCCTTATTTGACACCCCTCAAAGCAGGGAGATATTCCTCAGTGTTTTCTCAGAGACCAAAGATACACTAGAACCACTGGCAAACACCTCAAAGGAAGTATAAAAATTCTCAGCAGCAGAACAGTTTCCTGATCCCAGGGCTACAAGAGTATCTAGGCCACGCTATGAAATGCCCATGGGTAGTCCACGTGCTATCCAACTGCCGGCTTGGAGCACAGCTCATGTCCCCACTGCCACGCGGATGTTCCAAGCAGATTAGTGCTGCTTAAGGCCACGAGCACTCAGGCAGCCAACCTGTACTGTTGAAGTTGCCCAACACACATAGAAGTTGCCTGTACCAAAGAAAGAAGTCGTCCAAAACCATTAGCTAAAGCATTTTGAAGTTAGCATGATACTTCCTCTTTCTCCCTACCTTCCCAAGAAGGGCCAGGTTTCTTCTCAGTCTTAACTCCCAGGTGACAACCAGAAAGCTCCTCCTAGTACCACTGAGCTCATCCTACTCTCTACAGTCTAATGAAGAAGGGCAACTTCTGCTACTTCTTGTAACTTCATCTAGGTAGCTGTGTAGGTTCATACTGTACACGTTAGTCAACTCTGTTATTCCAGAGCAAACAAAATGCACCAATTCTGTGAGATTAAGTGGTTATGAAATGATTTATAAACTTCCTGTGACAGAATTTCATTATTAAGAACTGCTGGAAGTCTGAATAGCAAATGTTTGAACTCAAGATCTGCAGCAACAGTTAGCTATTGATTCTTTCTGTAATAGGTCTATTTACAAAGAGGCCTAATTTTTTTATGGTTGTAAGTTAAAACTTTTAACACCATTTCCATTAAAATAAACTGCCAAAAGGCACTGGGTTGGTAGGTAAAGAATTCTACAGCAACTTGCCAAGACACACACAAAAAATAACATACTCTGTTTTAAGGGAAAAGCTTGTAAATAATTCAGCCAAGAAGACATGAGCTACAGTATAAGGATTCAATGACATCCTAACCTTTGAAATAAGTATATTAAGTATACTAATGTATATATATATATATTAGTATATACTGGGCCCAGAATCAGTAATTTATTTTAAAGTTGCCACTGAAGTTTAGGTTTTATGCTAAAGCTGGAAAGTGAGAGTTCCTCAAAAATGTTTCCTTTACAGTAACTTAAAAAAAACTTCCGTAAGGCTTGCCTACAAAGAGAATTCAAGAAAACCTCTAATACATAACTGGTTTTCAGTCCTGACATATACAACTATAATGACTGTCTTCACAACGCAACATATATTTGCCTTGACTTTTGTAAGTACGGAAGTGGTAATTTATAAGGAAATTTATATCCCAGTGGGGTAATTACTAAAAGGGCAAATTTCCTAATTTATTTTGCTAATTTCCAGATCCTTTTCCAGCCGTTGTCAGTGAATGGAAAATGAAGCTATTACTATAATTGCCATATAACAATATATAACTAAGCAGACTGGTGAATACAGATACACCTCACTCCAAAAAGGCAAGTCTAGTTACCCTGTCTACCTTCCTATAGATATGACCAAGAGATGACTTTAACACTGAGCAGTAAACTTGATTCTAAGCAGAAATGATGACGGCAGCCTTTAAAGTGAAGTGTCCTCTTCCCTCTCTCTCCTCGCTAAAAGGAAGAGTTGACCCTATGGTGGGGTCCTTGGAGGACAGGATGCATTTCTGAATCCTGCAGGAGGAGGTACCCATTCCCACTTGCTTCCCACTGCATGTTCAGTCAAGTCCAGAGCTCCCTGCAGCCTAACATACAGAAATATAGAGCCCTACAAAGGGACAGAACAGGAAGCCCAAAACACTATCACTTAAATACTATTTATTGGAAAAGATAAGGTTAATGTTGATGAACTTAATCGGTGAGCAATCTAAACATTAGGAATACAGTTCATTAACCTGACTTGGTATATGCATTGCTTTGACATTAAATTACAGAAGAGGGAAGAAAAAAAAAAAGAAAAAAGGCTATCTTCATATCAAAATACTTATGCTGCCTAGTATCTGACAAAGACATTTGTTACGCCTGGTGTTCTGTAAAAGCATTTAAAACATTAAAAGAGACAGCCTTTGCTGTATAATCTGATGCAAGTTTCCATAAGGATGTTCCTTATCAGAACGAAAAAGCAAGGGAACACATATAACATAGTTAAGTCAGTAAGGGCAAAAAAATTCTACCGCAAGTTTATGTCCAACTTCACATATCATTTTTACTAAAACATGGTATACCATGATCTCAGGCAAAAAGTAGTACCACATACTAGAGAAAAAAAAGAGAATTTTACCTATCAAATAGTTACAATTTCTGTGTAAGGCTTTAGTATTTTTAGACAGGGAATTTATCAAAAATGTTGCAACACAATTTAAATCAGCTTTGCTTACACTGAGTTCAACAGGTTCAATCTATTTCTGTATATCACATTTTATGCAAATTCCACCTAGGTGCATAATCAACTAAGAAGATTTTCTGCAAAGATATGATATTTACTATGATATTTAACTTTTAAAGCTGAATTGCCCTACAATCAGCCACTTACTGAGCTTTGCAACAAGAACATGAGACACTGCACAAAGTTCCTTGCTGTGACTGATAAATATTGATTATTGGAGAAAGTGAAAGTCAACACTGCACATTTCTGGTCTTGAAGGGCAAGAGGGTGGCAGTGAAGAGACAAAGATGCTGTTTAACATGTGAGCTTAGAAGTCCTAAGCTTATTCTACACTTTTTGTTTTAAATGAAAAACCTCTCATTTAATAAACCAAATAAATTTTCAGAGACCAGAAAGTATACCAAAATTAAATGATGAATATAAATAATGTTATCTGTAAGCAGGTTCAAACTGATCAACCTTGTCTGGAGATTTTCCAACCCTGCCTGGATACCACCCTGTGCCCCGTGCTCTAGGGGTCCCTGCTGGAGCAGGGGGTTGGACTAGATGATCTCTAGAGGACCCTTCCAACCTCAACCATTCTCTGATTCTGGTCACTCCACCCTTACACAGCAGGAGTTCAAGCCTGACCAATAAAGTCTCAAGAATGAGTCTACTTTAACTCCTTTGTGTACAGGGACACTCAACGCTTCCTTCTAGATAGCAAGTGCCATGACCAACAAGTTTCAAAAAAATTGTATCTTGGAAACACCAGATTAAGAGTTATACAAAAAGCAAGCCAAGCTTGCTTTCGCCAGGTTGCACTTCTGCAACCAGAAAGCTAACAGAGATGGGAGACACCTGCAGAGAACAAATACAGGTTAGATACAGGCACTGGGACCATACACAAGAGTCTGTCCTCTAGCTAGTTCAGTCCCAGGTACTTCTTCCTACCCTGCACTGCAGTTTGCTGCTTTGAGTTCTTCTCTAGCAGCTGTTTGGGATGTTCTATAGATCTTATCAGACACATTCCCCTTCCTTCTCCATAGTAAGGCAGAAACCTCTATTAGTTTTAACCCTTGAAATAGTTTTACACTGGCTTATGTTTGCCGTTAGACTTAATCTAGATGGGTCAAGAGACTGTATGCTGTTGCGCCCCCTTTGAAAGAATTAAACTGTCCTGGAGTTGTTGGACTGGACAAGTGACAAGAAAGAGCAGTTCCAAGAGCAAACTCAGTAAGGTTGAGAGCAGACATACAGGGTCCTTTTGCAAGTTACAATAAATAAGTAACCCACACAAAACTCAGAATACTTTAAAAATAACTTGCAGAAATACTCAGAGGAAGAGAATGCAATCAGAACTAGAGTTCCATGGCCTAAAAAAAAAAAAAAAAAAAGTTTCTTATTTTCTGTAAGCATATAAAACAATTGTAAGGATGGATAACTTTTTACATGATGATTGGTTTAACTGTGCCAACCACAAAGTGTTCACCAGGCCACAGTTCAGAAGTCATGGTACAGACTCCACTACTGTAAGTAGGATTTCCTCTTATTGTCACTCAAGATAGCAGAGTAGCAAAGAGTTCAGCTAATTACTCCCAACTATGTAACAGACACGGATGCAAGTGTCTCACAGGTTGCAGTGAAATTGCTGGCCTCCCAGCCAGCATCGGCTCTCTTAAAAGCTCTAGAAGTCTAACTATAGCTTAAAGCATTATTCTTAAAAACGTTGCTCCTGTCCCAACTATCAGCAACCCATTTAATTTAACCAAGCCCCACGTAAACAACCTAAGTGAGATCCAGGAGAAAGCCACTGAAGGAAAGTCTATATCCAAGCCTAAGTATCTCCAGACACTTGCATGCTCTGGCATGCAAGGTCTGGGTCATTTACACAACTTGTTCAGATTAACGGACTAATTCTCAGGCATAAGGAAAAAGTTTTAGGTAGAAACTTTTGCTACATCCCACTGCCCACTATGAGATACATTTGATGCACAACATCTTGAACATTAAAACTAAAATTATATCCAAAGCATGTGCAAATGGTTATCTCTGGCAAGTCAAGTTACAAAGCACTCATACAATAGGAGTGTACAAAAAATAAGCGTGCACAGGGGAATCTTTCCAGTGCTCAAAAGCTGGTTTTCACTGAATCAGTACAGACTAGCCATTCCATCAGATGAACTTGATTTTTTTTTTTGTGACACCTCACTATTATAAAATGCATTTGCCAATCTCATCACGTTCATCAATACATGTGCTGCACTAACAGTGAGGTTTCTGATCTGAATTCTACAGGCCTCAGAAATAGCAGGATTCCTATAATCTGCAGCTTGATATAGCTGACCTTGGCAAGGAGAGAGGGACCTGGGATATTCTATGGCAAATACATTTTTCCTGTAAAACACTTCCAAATATGACTAAGTAGTTTTTATTTTATTTTTAAAGTAGAGCTTCAGCATCAAAAACATCCCAACTGTGTGGTTAGGAAGAGTTCCATCACCATTTATAAATATCTTGGTGAAGAGGAAAAGGAAGATGCATCTACCTGTTCCCCAAACCATGAACACGAGACAGAAGGTTGCATCTTACAAGCACGTCCATCGGTAACTTCCTTTGTTGACAGAACTTTCACTGTAGCTTTTAGAGGTGAGATCCTCCAACAGTGAGCAGTAAGAAGCTTCTTGTCTCTTCTGCCTGCTTGGCTAATTCATTAAAAAAAACAAAAAACAAAAAACAAAAAATGGTACAGGTAACATAGAAAAGAATGCCGAGCTCTTCAGAAAAATCCACCCAGGAGACAAAAGGCAGTCTGGTCTCACAAAAGGCAACTTCCATAGCACTTGCCTTTAGTAAGGCAGAAACAGCACAAAAATATTGGTATGCTGTGACTTTATCAGATAGCTTCCCTCTTATGAATTAGGTCAAATCATATATCCAAGTAGCTAATATATCAGCTATAGTTGTAGTCTCCTCAGCATATACTCTGATGGCAGGAGATTCTGGCAGAGAATAGGGCTATGGATTTAACCTATCCTTCCAGCCGTTCTCAGGAAACCATCCGCTAAGATCATCTTAACACGTAATTATTTTAATTTTACACAGTCACTGGACCACACTGAGACTCACTATTTGCAAAGGAGCCATGACTTTCTAAATGGATCATTTAGATAGAAAAGAAACAATAGTCAGTTACATCATGTGATCCCAACATTTGTCTACAAGAAAACAGTTCTTTGTTAGGAGAGGTAGTCACTTAAACATCAGCAGTAACATATGGGGCTAAGACATCCACTTTATTCTTAAACTTTGAAATTTCTTCCCGTCACATTTATAGCAAAATGTGTTTCGGCCACTAGATTCAGTTGAGCATGGAAAAAAAATACTTCACACAAGAGGAACATGAACAAGCTCAGCCCTGTTACAAGGCTGCAAACTCAACAGCAGCAGTAAGCGCTCTGGCAGCTTCCTCAACAAATCCTGATTGGGATGGTTGTGGGGATAGGAGAGAATAACACCTCACACTCATATACCACTATTTACCTGAAAAAGTCAGAGAGTATTATATGTGAACATGTGCCCAACCGATTCAGGCTTTCTTGCATACAAAGTAGCACAGCTGGAATACATAGGCCACCTACTATTAGTGGCATCAGTGACTATAAAGCTGGATATATGTTTAAGTAAAGGCCTGTGAAACGTTTATTTCAGAAAAAGAAGACAAAACTAAAACAAATAACCTGTCCCACAAATTTTAAAACTCTTGAATGTCTAAATTCTTGGATCAAGAACGTAATGGCCAATAGAATTGACATAGACTCTTATATAAGTTAAGTTGGCTGAAGGATATTGCACCACACTAGCAGTTCTGCAAATCCAGGGGGCTCTTGAATGTCTTTATTACCAGCTAGGATCCTCTACGCAAGCTGCTGCCACAGCGTGGTCACTGCATTTTAAGCATCTATCTGTAGTCTCCGTAGCACAAGCAGTAGAAAATATCTCTAATTTCTAATCTTAACTAGTCTCTGCCAGTAGTTCAGATGTTTTACATTCTCTCTGAAATGTTGATACTGCTCCAGAAAATTGGCCATATACCAGTTTTAAAAAAAAAATCTAACATTGCGTCCTACATCTTTTTCTAGAAGATACTTTTATCTTTTCAAGAATTTATGCACTTGATTAAAAACGTTTTATTTAAAAATGGATATGAGGTTCTCTCTCTGCAGTGTTAAAGGGTCTCCATGGGATTTGACAATAGCCCCCATCAGGTAAGCTAGCTCACCATCAATCACCAGCTGCTTTGCAGATCAATGTAGTTGCTTCAAACATGTAGTCACAGAAGCAAACTTTTCAAAATGAATTTTATGCCAGAAATGAGAATGTTATTGACCTTTGAAGAATGAGTACAACTGCAAAATACAAACTACAGCACAACTGCATGCCAGCCCAGCACACCTTAACACCTATAGGCATTTTTATTCATTGCTGCCTTGAAAATGCCACAAAAAAAGCATTTTAATAACAGGAGTGGGAAAATGATCAAGAGGTACTTAAGCTGGGCAGCTTACTTGACTCAGAAGGAAAGCTAATCTTTTGAGCCACTGTGCAGAAGTTGAAGAAATAGTTCACATACAGTTGACATAAATAGCTTGTGTAAGCAGCATTTAGTATCAGTAACAGGTGGTTGTGGAACTGGTAGTTCTCCATTTCCACACTGAGGGGACATGCATACAACTATAGGAATCATCAAGCAGTAGCAGCAGATCTGGTACTGTTAAGATATTTTTAAAAATAATTCAAAGTTTTGGGTTCATCAGCTTTTAAGTAGCAAAAATACCTATTTTCCTAGATCGGTAAATACCAACCTACATGGATATGGTGTCACACTGCAGACAATTTACTCTGTTACGTTTTGCTTCCAACTACACATACATTTTCTTTACACAGTCTGGATAATAGCGTTGCTTATATTCCCGCTGTCACAGGCAGAGATGCCACTAACTGCTTGGCAAAACACTCGGCTATCAGCAGATAAGAAGCCTTTCAGTTCACATCTAAGTTGCCCCTACAGCTGAAACATGCTGATTCTCACTGCAAGGTTTTAGAAAAACTGATGAGCCTGATACTGTGTGTGATGTAAGATCTCCTCCTCCAGCATTACATTTCACTATATTCTGCAATGTTAATTTGTGAAAAAAGATCTCCTTATATTAAAGAGGGATATACAAGAGGGACAGTAAAGTTCTGCTCAGAAGTACCTTTTGAATTTTCTTCAGTATCCCAAAACAGAGGATATTTTCAATAGTTGAGCATTATTTTATCTTTATTTTGACTGATCTTTCCAGAAAGTCCCATTTTCCTCAGCTTTATCAACCATCATAGATAAAAGCAACCACTGAGAAACAGCCTGTCTCACTACTTTACAGGACAACCCCCCTTGCCAACAGTGCTAGTTCAGTGCTATTAAAATATTTTCATAAAACTCCCTTTGCTGGACCCAATGAGGGCCTTTTTAACAAGCAAGGTGGCTACTCTGGTGGCCTAGATCTACATAAAAAGCCACTGACTTAGAAGCCCTAGAACATGTGCAAGGGCTGATCACTCCAGTCGGCTGCAGAGGAGATGCTCAGCCACATGTTATACTGCTATACCCCATTAGTACTCAGTTTTTAAGCGTTGGTCTTACAGCACTAAACCTCCCAAGGAAAAAAAAAACGGCATTTATTCAAAAATGGCAAATTAGATTTAGACATTTTTATATAAGACCAGACAGACTGGCTTCCAATTTTGCTTGATTTTAGCATTCTCATTTTACATCAGATCAGTGAACTGTTCTGCCTGAAAGTCACTATTCCCAGGAAATTGGTACACTCTTTGTCACTGAACTTCAGCAACTGAGTGGAGGGGGAGGGGAAAAAAAAAAGCCAAGGTACTCTACAGAAGTCCTAAGCAGTCTTTAATTTCAACACAAGATTTCCTTAATGTGTATAACCCACAACAAACTATCTGAAATAAACAACTACCAGGTAAAGAATATCTAACTTCCTTTGAGGTCAAGATTTCCCAGCACTCAAATTTTGCTTTTTAAGTTAATTTCAAAAAGGTCATCTCGAAGTTGTGAAGTAGAATCAAAGCACTATTCGAAAGGAAGCTGAAGTATTTTATCTAAAATTGAGCAAAGATAGATACCTTTTTTTTTCTGCACTGCTTTTAAGTTTGTTCTGCCCACAGAATTTTGTCTATGACCCTGCTAAGTGTTTAAACATATGTTAATCAACAACTGTCATTTGTCCCAAAAGCGCAAGCCCAGTTAAAAGTGAAAAAACATTTGTTCATTTTCTCCACTGTAAACTTGTGGCTGCCAACATGGTAGAACTGGAAAATCCCTACAGACCAGGCGAACTCTGAGGTACGCATCTACTCCCCCACACGCAGGACCATACTGAAGTTCATCATGAAAAGCCTGGCACTGGGGAAGGACAAGTGCTCCCGCCACCATTTGGTGAAAGGCAGATCCAGGGAAGGGACACAACAAAAGGCAGCGGGTTTGTTTACAACAGGGTGCCACGGCTGGACGAAATTTGTCTCCAGCTTGGACGTGCCTAAATAGCAAATGACACTGCAGCTTTTGGGGGCTTGAGGCAGCGCTCGCATTTCTTTAGTCTGTCTCCAGTAACAAGCTCCCTTCTCTGTCTCCAGCGTTAAACACGGATTAGATTTATCAAACCCTTCCATTCAGAAGGCTACGCCAACTGGACTGAAACAGACAAGCCATTTTGTGAACCTATTTCGTGCAGAGGTACAAACACTCCGTATATGGCTCAGCTGATCCAAGTAGGAAATACTCATGGAGTAGGGAGAAAGCCAACACATTTAGTGCCATGGGGCTCTCTGGTCCACTGTTGAAGGTCACCTGAAAGGGACACTAGCACAGTGAAATCAAAATAAAGTGGCAGGCTATATTTAGAATGATTTTAAACCCACCAAATTCTAAAACACAGTAATTTGTATCCAACTGCCAAACTCTCCTTAATTAAAAAAGGGTAAAGATATCGCACATCTTTGATATGTTTATTACATTCAGGTACCAGAGGTGCCAACGCCTTTGATACATAGTAAGGGTGAGATAAGGACAAAATGAATGCATTCACATCCCTCCCAAGCAGGAAAAGTTAGGAGTATCGGGGGGAAAGTTAACTCCCTGATCACACCTATAAAACAGTTGCTTCCTCTTAAAAAAAAAAAAATCTCATTGGAACTTTTATTCTATCAGTAGTTTTCCCACTAATTATTTTAAACGCTTCTATTTTCAATTATGAGGTCGCTTTAAAATAGTTTTAACCATTTAAGCATTTAACTCAGCTATTGCAAAACAGCTGAATGAGATCTGGGACCAGTTTAGCAAAAACCTATCTAAACGCAACAAAACATAACAAAGAAACATAACAAGATCAGGTGAGGATGAAGGCATTTTTAATATATTTTCCCATTTGGGCTAGTAAAGCTGCAGCCCACTAGTTTGCATTTTTTTTAGTGTCTCATTTCAATAAAATGTAAATTAAGTTCCTTGAAGAAATGCAAGCAGATGATAAACATGCAGATTAAAGTAAATAGCCTTTAACAGTCTGCTTGCATTAAATGCACCAACTTTCATATGCCTCTGAGCAAACATCATACTTATGTTTGCTACATGGCTCAAAGTGCTTTCCTTGTTTTCATAACGGTTTGCAGAGCCACCTGCTCAGTTTTCCAAAGCATAGAGGAACAGGCTATTGAAATACTGCTTAATTGCAAAACAACTTCCACTTATTTCCTGAAATCTGGTTCCTGTGAAGGTACAGCTGAAAAACAACAACATAATCATAGACACTGAAAGACAAACCTGGACCTGCTGAAAAGCTTTCAGTCTCTTCTTGAATCTAGATGGTAAAACAAAGTCACATCCTCGAGCCAGCAGTGCCAACTCCTTTCTTAGGTCAGGATCCTGCCGCAAGGAAATCTCCTTTATCCTCATGCTTTCGGATTTCATATAACGTCTCTGTGTGCCAGTGCAGGCACTTGAGTCCCAGTAAATAGCAGAGCTGTTGTATTATCGCACAGTGCCACTTAAAGCAGCAGCTGCGCCCGAGTTCTGCGATACTCTCAGCGAGTCAGCTCGGCTTCGCCGGCTCCATACGTTAAAGGGAACTTGGCTGGAACCACAAAAACAGATTGGAAAGTCACTTTGGAGGCCTGCCCTTTTGTACACGCATTCCAACGACCAAATGGGAGAGTAAGGAAAGAAACAAATCCGCTTAGAGGAGCATCTATAAAAGCAGTTTCCAATTTTAAAAAAAGCAAGCCTTGGAGGAATGTGGAGAGGCCAGCCGTGGTCATTCTGCAGCTTCCTCCTCCCCCTTTCCCGCCAGCTTTTCCTTCTATCACAAAACACTCACTAGCTTCGATGAAGGACCTCACCAAAGGATAAGGCTTATTATTCAGTAATTAAATTCCTTTTAAGCGCTTCAGCCCATTAGCAGGAACCCTATTATATTAAGAAAATCAAGGCAACAACAGAATAAACTAGCCAAACTTTCAGGGTATAGTTCTTGTTGCTTCATGAAATAGAAGAGTTTTTATTTATTTTTACATTCATCTAAATGCAAGTTATTGTATTGCAAATTCAGATTCAAGTGCCAAGGGAGAAAGTGTGAAGAGGAAAAAAGAGCTAAGTGTTACCACAATGGAATACTATTTTAATCATGTTTTGCAGAAGAACCATGCAAAAAAAACCAAAAACCAAAAAACAAAAAACCAAACAAACAAAAAACAAAAACAAACAAAAAAAAAAACACACCCAAAAAACCACAAACCTGTCAGGACATTTTTCTTGCGTGAATAGGGTTTTCATTAACATTAACATACTGGATTGCACACCTATTACATTTCAGTAACACTATCCATTCTGCTCTATTTTCAGTTTATTGAACCTCAAATACACTTTGTGGGGGAGTGAGGTTAAGTTTTAGTTCACAGCAAACTTCCTCCCAGAAACAGAAGCCTGATTAGTTTTTGCTGCATTTAAAGTGCCATTTTGCCCTTCCTCCTTTACCATTTTATTGACATGAAATAGTAAACAGTGAGCTTTTAACATTTTTAATAGGCATAATTTCACTACAGCCGCCTTAAATAAATGCTACTATTTTAATGAAGTTATTTCAAGTAAAACCATTCAAGTTATACAAGGATGGCAACACTTCATATTCAGTTCATGCTGTGAACCCTCTCAACACCCCCAACCTCCCTAAGAGGTTGGTACCGTGCCTGCTTAATATCTGTACCTTGTCATCCATGAATGCACTTACTCATATACAAGAGTGAGATGTGGTTAGTCTTACTG
Source organism: Eudromia elegans (assembly GCA_003342815.1). Classification (NCBI taxonomy): domain Eukaryota; kingdom Metazoa; phylum Chordata; class Aves; order Tinamiformes; family Tinamidae; genus Eudromia; species Eudromia elegans. Next base: position 2,765,625 of record PTEX01000025.1, on the reverse strand, counting down.
TTTTGATCCCTCATCCTTTATAAAAGGCCACTGTCTTGATTACATAAAGCTGTACACAACCCAAGAAACACTAACACAACTATTTCACCCAAGCTCCAGACTGCCATCACTGTGCCGCGCTATTTTACTCCAGTGTTGTGCTCATCTAATCTTCAGCCCCATTCATCTATTCAGAGCTTTTCTATCAATACATCGATATATTAAAATGTCATAATCCCTTTGAGATTTACAAAACTATAAAAAGGTAGCATCATTATTTTAATTGGATCTTTTTTAGTTTAAATTCCAAACTATTAGGAAATCACTGAAGTTAAAAAGCTTGTTTTCAATTTGGTACCAAATTTTCCCCATTTACTTTTCTGCTACAACTAACTATGAAGATACTCATCTCTTTGGGAAGTACAATGTGAACCGACTAGACAGGGGTCAGACCAGCTGTGGTTGGCATGACCCAACTGTTAAAAGGCACAAAGCAAAACTGGCTCTCACTGTCTTTTAGAAAGATAAGTAACAAACAGTGATAACCTGGTTGGCCAAATGGAAGCTGGTGAGAGCCAGGGACGTAGCACACAACTGGAGCATGCCTGGAACTTGAGACCAGGGGCTGTGATGTTAGGGCAGGAGCAACAGCCTAGCTCCAAACTGGGATGCCTGGGGAAGGTCAGGAAGGTTGCATTGCACACAGGCAAGGCAGCTTGGGTTTCAGGTTAGGCAAAGTCAGCCTTACTTCACAGAACAAAGTAGGTGAGTAAAGTTATCTTCTCACCTAACCCACTTACTGTTCTCACCCCTCATCACAACATGATGTGCTCCAGTTCACTGCTAAGCTTATGGCCTTGTTTGACGGAGCTGCCTCATGTCACTAAGATGACCAACTGCAAGTTAAGCTGCAAGACAAAAGCTGCAGTTACAAGTGTTTTGAACTGACTTTTAATGGGCTTGTGTATTTTTTTCCTTTTCAAGAGGAGCTCAGAGTCTATCATGACTTATCAGTCCATTATATTCAATATCCTGAATATTCTATATTTCATTATCATAGTATCATTTACTTACATTATCATAGTTACCATAGTTATCATATTTGCGGACCAAGGCAGGTTACTAGTAGGATTGATGTAATCTCTAATTAACTAACTCTACTGTTACTAGTCTGGTTTCAAACATGGTGGTCTGAAAGCTCTACTGCATGCAGGCATATAAAAGTATACAGGCTGCATATCTGAAGCATCTGGTCACAGTAGTTGGGAAAGGTAAGTACTCTGACAGCTATTAAACATCTCCCTTTTACAATCTGGAGAGAGATGTCTTTTATCTCGCTTAAAGAGATAGCTTTTTGTAAAGCATGCGATCAGTTTTTACTTTAGTTACAAATTATCACAGGGGAATGGGAAAATACATTTCTACCCAGCCTGAACCAGTATAATATTCCATTAGTCTTAAATGAGAAATCTCACCAGGGAACACTAAGGCAAAATATTTTCCTGGGAGAAGGGCTGGATGCCAGCCACGAAACTATGCAAGTAGCCTGGCAGCTTATTATTAGCTAGGTAAACAGAGAGGAAGATGCCTGCTTAAAGCTTCCTTCCAAGGATGGAGACACACACTATGAATGGATGTCACTCCAGGACCACGGTTAAAGAGCTCTCCACATTAACAAAACCTCACACCTGCAAGGATCCAAATGTGTCCAATAGCAGGGCAGTATTTGTGTGGCTGCAACACTAAAGCATGCGAGTTGGACAGAGCTGAGAATCATTAATGCTTTTGCTTAACCTGGAAGAATTAGAAAACTGCAATATATCTAAAAAATATTAAATATTTGGTTAAAAAGGATAATTGTCAGAAGAATGAGATCTAAAGTCTTAGGTACTTATGGAGAGCTGACTGAATCTTAAAGAAATAGCCAGATTACAGAAAATTTCCAAGAAAAAAGGAAATTAAATATGTAATGAGATGCACTCACATACTTACTACATACAAAATCTTTAGTTTCTGGGGCCCACCTTTCAGTCTAATCATATTGAAATGAAGCTGATTGAACAGATTATAAGCAAGCACATACAATCTAATAGAATCCCTCAGCCTGCAATGTTACAGAAATGACAGCGGGTCCTGGGTTAATTGTGGAAAGAGAACTCTCCTATTCCCCCCAGCAGTGAACATGAAGGGTTACGCTAGTTGCATTGCTTTCTGCCTTTCAGAGTAACCAAGCATCTTCCTGAACACATGCACGCTAAAACAAACATAAAAGCAACTAACTTATTACTAAAGATATTTTTTCAGATATCTAAAATAGGAAAAAAGGCACTACTACTGGCAAGTAGTTCAACAACACAAAAAGGAACTCAAGAGGCTAACCATGTTAAGCAAAATCCAATCAGCATAAAGCAGAAAAGACAAAATTACATAAAAATATAGACAAGCAAAAGAAGCAATTCTTCATTAGATCAGGAAAACAAACAAAGAACAGAAAAAACTGAAATGCTGTTTGCTTTCTTTGCTTCAGTCTTGAGCAAAGATTCTCACCAGACTTTCACCATTACTTAGTATTATCAAGAGTTATTTCTAGACTAGAGAGTCTACACCTGGTCTTGCTATAATGAAAGACGCTGGAACTAGTTATTGAGTAACCCATTCTAATAACCACAAACATCCATGCACAAGCTATTTCCTGTCACTTGATTAGCACAGAGCTCCTTCCAGTGGACTCAAACTCTAATCTAATCAAAAGCTTAAAAAAAAAAAACAAAAGGAGGTTATTACTTATGACCTCATTTATGGAATTCCTTGATCTCCTGATGAGAGAGAACTATTGTAGAAGTTAAAATAAGCCACCAGCCTCAGCAGGATCAAAACAAACTAATCTAATCCTATTTGCAGGGTAACTGACCCAATGGACAAAGCAAACAACACATGGAAGACAGCTAGGTCTACAGAAAGGATTCTCAATATAGTCTGCCAGGAAAGCATAACATACAAACTAGAAGCTGCTTGTCAAGTGGTAATAGATTAAGTGTACTAAAAGATGAGACATGACAGAAGGTTCTCAAGTATAGCCTGTATTCAGTCCTATTCTATTTTTAATATTGATGTGAAAGACTTAATACATCTCTCTTGCAGTGCAGGGTAAAGAATTGGGCTAATTCTTCTAGGAGAGAAAAAAAAAGCAGTTTTCAGAGCAATCTTTAAGTGCACTCCAAAGCACCATTAGTGTTCTGAATGCCAATTCAGAATTCTGAAGTTAGAAATAATCAGCAAAAACAGAACTTAGTGCTATAATGATAAAAACAAGATATATACCTTTTATATACTGTTATATCTTTAATGTTTTCACCTGCTATTTGAATGGTGTGCATATTACCCTTGAAAATGATCTTCTGCATCTTATATGAGAGTGCTTTAACTCAGTTAATATTCTACACTCAGATATAACATGCTGCTGAAGCATATAACTAATAGAGCCAATGTACTCTCCACTGTAGAGAAAGTAAAACACACAAAAAATTTAACTGGGTATGAAATAATAGATGTGTTAGCTTTTTCAACAAAATACTTAAGTTATACCTAACCATTATCCTTATGATGAAAATTGTATTTCAGTGAAAATTTCAGAGGAAAGACTATCTTCCACTATCAACTAATGAGGGACAAGAACTGGGTCTCACTGGCAGAGATGCACAACATGTATTTTTGCTCTGACCCAGGTGCAATACATTTATATAAGAAAGTTGTAAGATGCACCTCATTATCTGGATCCATATACTTTTTCCAACTCCTTAGGCTTTAATTTTCTAACAGAATTCTAATTCAATAAATAATGCTAGCTAGGCAGTTGCATTATTTACACTAGTCTGAAAATGTTTAATTTTGCTGAAAAGTAGACTGTGGGCTACTGTTTTATGAGTAGTTCCCAGGGCATAGAGAAAAAAGCAAGAGCAAAGATCAGAAGGCTTTGCAATGTCTGTTTCAGTCAGATTTGATTTTATGATCCACAAAGCGAGAAAAACAACTTAGGCTCACTGAGTAGCATCTGTAGTATCTCTCTGCTATATATAGCAACTCCACTATTGATATAGTCAAAACAAAAGAAGCACTATCATTCTCGATTCACGTTGGAAATACTTCTTAAACTTCCCCTCAAGGTCTTCAAAAAGGCCACTGTGGAATAAACCACCTCTTTATAGGAAAGGAGCTTTCCTAAAGTCTCAGTCACCCAACAGTGTTATTTTATATGAGCAATAAACAAAACTTTCCTTCCTTAGGAAGCTGCAATATGTAATAAGATTTACTGACCTTGCTGTAAGCACAGGTACTGTAAAACATGAAATTTCCAGGGAATGGGAAAATAGAAGAATAAATGGAAAGGAGCAAAGAAAAAAAAAATCCTGTTCTTTATCCCAAAAGGCTTAAGCAAGTCCAAACATTAGCACCTCTCAGCAACTTGACTCACTTTGTGCAAAACACATACTCCTTTTTCAATGTTATTTTGCAAGTATTGACCCCAATCCAGCCCTGTCCTGAGATCAGGACACACAAGGCTGAAACTCGACTACATTTAGGGCTCAGTATATAACCTCATACCAATGATAAAGGAAGGGGATTTAATGGCATTGCAAGTAAGCAGTTTCCCATTTTTTTAAGATACCAACATGCTTTTTGACAAAGTCTTATTTTAGGATGTTCTACACTGGAGGAGAACAAGAGGATAATATATTTGGGAGCTGAATAGAATGGCAAGGTGGTTTTATTGTTAATTCTCCTGTAGATAAAGGTCAGTGTTTTAAAGCTCAGAGCTCTATTTGCCAAGTGGTCCCTTCACAAACCTGAGTCAGAGCCCAGCATGTCTATATCACAAGGAATCATGTTATGATGCTCATGCAAGTGCAGAGAGAACAGCTCCCAGCTACCTAAGCTGATTGCTTAAATAGCATTTTAAGTATAGCCTACTACATCATTGAGCTGCAAGATGCTGTCACTGTGTAGTTGAGATATCTACATACACAAGGAGAAACTCATTCTAACAGTTTTGACCCTAGAAGAAAGTTCATCCATATGAAGTTGGATTTAGACAGACACATTTTTCTTTTGGAAGATGCAAAGCCTTCCCTAGAGAACATGCCGAGAATTAAGGAATATAGAGTTCTTGTAAAAGCTTGTCTTTTTGTAATGATCACCCTTTTAATTTTCCAATACTGTTGGTAAAGACAGAGCAGGACCTAAGACTTCTTTCCACAGTTAGTGGAATAATCGAGAATTTTAAGGAGGCAAGAAAGGGAGTTGGAAGACACCAGCTAGGTATGAAACATGGCCATGTTGGCAGGCGAGGAGGGATGGGCTGATCATGTTCTCTGCATTACCAAAACAGCGTCAGGTATGCACACCATGCCATGGGTTACTATCAGATCATGAAGCCAGATAAGATACACGTTACCTTGCTATGACTACACTGCCTGGACTCCAAGGAAGTAGTGGGGGCCTTTTCAGATTGCTAACTGCATCTGGCAGACTAACTGCAGCAAGTGTCAACACCAGCTACTGTAAAACTGACTGCTATTGGATAGTTCATCCCTTTCAGAGCAATCTCATTCTCTGTCACCTTAGGAAAATACATCTAGTTTACAGTTTTGCCTACTTGTGCATAGCAGTTTTAATGGAAACAGGTTGCAGGTTGCTGGAATAAGGCTCTACGTGAAATCAACTTACTATTCACAATCTTAGATGATCATCAATATCTTCAGAACATGAAATGTTACCACTGAAGTGGCTATTGAGAATAGATAAATATAATCAAAATATTTTTTAAGACCCATACTACATAAAGTTACACCTGATTGACTAGAATTTTTTTTTTAAATAAAAATGAGCTATCATGATACAGAGACTATCTACAGATAAAGCTAGAGTCCACAAAATGAACAGTTGTACCTTTACAAAGGTAGGTCTCAGAACAGTAGAATAAGATGAAATGACAAGTCAGTCGAGGCTAATTCAGAATGGTATTTTGAGATTTTCCTTCAGAAGGCATGGATTTTTAGAATGAGTCTAGTATTATGCAACTTTACAGAGGCCATTTGTGATATTTAATTGTTTCTAGATTATTATTTACCTTGTATCACCTTAATTTAGACATTCACGTAGTAATCTGGTATATGAAGTGTTGTCATTCATGTACTTAGCTGTCCACCAAAAGCTACTTTAAACATAGTAGCAGCTGTTCAGCACTTAGTCATTCTGACATGGATTGAATTTTCAACTATTCCTTTCAAGAACATATTTCTGTCTTTGAATTTCACTGCTTCCAAAACTTTAAAGTACTTTCTTATACCAATCATTCAATTCTCTCCTTTAATTAAAACACCACAGAGTAACACCACATGAAATTTAGTCCCTGAAATGACAAGACAATTTTGGGTCAGTTACAGTTGCATATGACTTTGCTCCAGATTCCAAAAACAGCAAACGAGGATAACATAAGATATGGACTCCTCCTACCTGAAAATTAACTGTAGTTTACCAACCAGTAGTGAGGTTTCTGGTAGAAGTCCTGTAAAGATTTACTTTTGGCCTAACTCTGTTTTGTTCATCATATCAGTATGAAATCATGCAGGTATAGGAAACTAGGAAGTAATAAAAATGTCATCAGAATAGTTACACTGTTTAATAATGACTACAAGGTAACAACCTGATTTTTTGGTTTTTTTTTGTTTTGTTTTGTTTTTTAAACTAAACAGAGCTAAATGAAAGGTCACTTACAAACCTGCAAGCTGGACAAATGAAAGAAATAAGGCCACAGAAAGTTGTTATTTGTAACCAGCACCCATAATAAAAAAAAAAAAAAAAAAACCAAAAACAACAACAACAAAAAAAAAAAAACAGCAAAAGTTAAGTCATCCTTTTTAACCTGTACTTAAGTGGTAAGGCAGCTTGGAGCAATGCTAAAACAGTACCTCTGTTGCAGGCTGCAGAAAAGAGAAATAGCTTAACTGGCATCTTCCTCATATCAATGTAATTGCATAAATTGCCTAATCCTTATCAAATTCTTCAAGACTGTTGCATATACAAAGCATCTAGTTTTGAGAGGCTGAGCTGTGTGACATGACCAGAGGATATTTTGTAGATTTTGCCATTAGACATCTTACTGAAAAATTCTGTGACTACATCCATCAGCCTACAACTACAAACTACAACCTACAAACTACATCCATCGACCTACTAACAAGTTCACCAGAGAAACTGCATTCATTGTTTTATATTCAACTAAGGCAATAGATAACTTTTGGTCTCAAACTCATTTCTAACAGATGAACTAAGCATAGAGCATAGATGGACTAAGCATAGAGCATACGGAATTACTCTCCTCCAGAATTGACCATCTCTTAGAAAAATTACAATCACAGTTGTTTGTGATTAATACAAGACTACAATTAGGCTCCAGTGTTTTGAATAAGAATTGCACATTGAGGAGTAAGTGCAAGTATGTATCTTTGAATGTAATGTTCTCACATAATTACAAGCTTTTAGTTTGTTTGCTTCCTTTTAAATGGCAGGTACACACAAATGAAATAATGACCATGATTAATCAATTTCATCCAAACTTCTGAATTTGTCCTGTGTCACAATCCTGGTGAACTTCAAATTTGAAGACAGTGAAGTACAATTCTGAATCCATTTTTTTCCAGCACTAGAAATTACAAAAACCATGTAAGATTGGAAGGAGCCTAGGAGAACTATTTATGCATTTCCTGTAGGACAGAATTATCTCCTTCATGTGCAGTTGCCACTTTGAAAGAATATTACTCAAGAGATTATTTCATATAACAAAGCACAATGTATAAACAGAATTAATATTGCTGATGAAACCAGTGCAATATTTATATCCCAGGGCTTTATGTGCAGTGAAAACCAAGAACACCATATCAAGAGATTATAACAGCAAATTATTTCAGTTTTTCATGTACATATAAAATGAATAGTTGGTACTGTAATCAAAAAAATGATGTTTCTGCTCTAAGCTATTTAGCATAGCAAAGCTTAACAAAAGTAACACAACATACTACTGGGCACTGCTATTGTCAACTATTATTTCATCTCAGTTGAGACTGAACATTTTCTAGGAATATCTTTATAGCTACATTCTTCTAGACATTAATACAAACTTTAGACCGTCCTTCCCTTTTTGGCACCTTAAAATGACCTTTACTGTGGACACATTAGTGCTGACATATGTCATAGCACCCTGCTATCATCACAAAAGTACATCAATTTGATACGAGGTTATTTCCAGTCTGCCTTTAAGTCACAGGCTTGAGTTTGAAGCCAACTCCAGCACCCCTACCCACCTAGTGATGGGAGGCAGCAATATTAACACTAACTTTGCTAAATACTGAAGTAGGGAGCCTATGTACTACACCACATGGAGGTCTGCACAACATAATTTGGTGTGGTACAATCCTAATACAGCTAATGTAATCCAGACTTTGTAGTTAATATTATCTCTAATAATAAAGGTACAGTAGGCAGGAATTCAGATGAGATGAAACATAAGCTACACACCTGAAGTGCCAAAACTGATCTCAAAGTTTAATAAGCACTGAAGTGAAAGCTGGCAGGACTTAAACACTATAATTCCTCTTGTTCTTATCGAGGATATAATCTCTTCTTGTTAATAAAGGAACACCGCTCCTTCTCCCCACTCCCCAGCCCTTAAGCACACATGCAGAACATGGAAACAACCCACTATTGGTCTAAGGCTACAGATCCAAACCTTGCAATCCTTTACCGCCAGCCATCAGGAGAGGGCATTTTTTCCAACAAGTGCCTGCTAGTGTTACTATCCTACAACCTTTATCTTAATTAGCTGTACTCTGCCACTTTAAACTCAGAGGGATTTAGTAGCATCGCTCAATTTGAATGAACTTATAACAAGAAACATGATGGATAAAAAAAATATGACAATATAATAAAACAGTAAAATGAAGCAAAATACAGGGCACTAAGTTTTAATAACTGCCACAGGATAATAGACCAGAATAGTATAGTTGTCAAAAGACATATGGAAATCAATTCAAAAAGTGCCTTTATACCAAAGGTTGCCCCTGCAGAAAATGGAAAATAACTTTGCAAACTTCTTCAGATCAAATCACGCTCTCTACACCCTCTCCAAAATGCCCAAAGGGAATTCTGTGAATAGTTTCCCTAGATACCCTGCGCAACAGCTGGTTAGGATTAAACATCTTGCCTGCAGCATCTTGAGACTTGAAGGTTTGGCATTTTTGACAGTGTGATGAACAGTGTACAATTGTGCGCTCTCCATGTGTTTAAGAATTGAGAGCGCAAGATATCACTCCTCTGCGTGTATTTAACAGTGTAGAGTTAGAAGCAAGTTATGGCACAACTATTCCTCAAGCTTGATAAAGTTAGATCTCCAGAATTTCCTGTCTTTATAACAACGTAATCTTATAAAATAACCATTCTGAGACATAAATGTTGAGATTTATGTCTCTAATTTGCTTTTAACACATTTAGTATATGCATGTCATGAGTGTACTCACAAAAATACTGTTAATGCTAGTAAGCACTTTATGTTAAGTAACCAACGTTCCTAGAACTTTGGAATAACTGTCTTTGCACAGTCAGACCCTGACCTCACTGGGAAAAATACCATAAAGGAGAGGTAAAATTTTGTTCAAAACAACAACAAAAAACCTTAAACAAAAGATACTATACAATGAGTTTTCCTGGTTAAGTGCTGTCAGGAATCCAAAGTCTATTAGCAAACAGTCTGCTATGAACTATCTTTTTCCCCCTGAATCTAGCTTTAAGTCTAAGTCCAGATGAAAACATCCCGTTTCAAACATTTTACTTTTCTTGTTCATCCTTAAATAAAAAGACGAGGTAGCCTCTTTAACTGAGAAAATACTTAGGACTTGCTCATCTGTTGAGAGTTGCAAATGTTCCGAAAAACTGCACATCCCTTTGCTAAGGCACTAGTATTTCAGCAAACACATCCCAAAACTTTTGAATTTGGATAAACAAATAACCCTCAAGTTTCAAAGCTAATCAACTTAAAAAGAAAAAGATTAACCAAAAGAAATTATCTCCCTGCATATACTTGCCAAATATTGTACTTTTAATACTAATTAACATTTCCATCAAAACACCAACTTAGTATTTATTTCTCCCACATACTGCCAATTAAGGCATAAAAGCTTAAATATCTGACTTATGTTCCAAGAACATTTCCCACACCACAAGATTTGCTTTTGTACAAATAGAGAAAACTGTAGCATGAAAGTTGAGTCTCCTATATGCTTCTATCTATCCATCTAGTATCTGTATCTATTTATTCTCTGTCTATCTTTAAAAAAGCTTCAGCATGAGCATTTCAAGAGACAGGAAAGTCCATATAGCAACTTTGCCAGTAATCAAGCTTAGTGATTCAGCCCAATAATATTGAAAAACATAACCTGCCAAAATGAATTTACTGCTTGTACTTTGTATTACAACAATTCCTGTACACAGTAAGAAAAGCAGTAAGAAAAGCATTAATAAGAAGACATTAAAGTTGACTCTTATAGCCCTGAAGGAGTTAATTCGCCAGCTCTTTATGATATGTTTGTGATACAAAAGCACTTCCTAGAGCCATCCTCAGGCGCGTAGTCCTAAGCATATTAATTTCTGCAGTCTTTTCTAGGACGGCTGTTTAAATCTGGATTACTGGAGTTATAGTACAAGCTTTCTTTTCTCTTTTCTTTTTTGGTAAAAGAAAAGTAATTTGAAACATTTGATTCCATTTATAGAAACATGACCTCAAACTTATTTAAAGTGAAATAATATAGGTAAAAACATTGTAACTCAACTTGTGAGCCATGATTAAGCATACAAAAGCAGAAACTTTTGACATTCCAGTGAGTGGTTTATGGATGCACAAGTGATGCATTTTGCTATCTAAGAAATTCACTGCCATGGCAGAACATACAATTATGCAACTTTTGTGTATTATTTCAAGAACTATATTTGCCTGCTGCAAATACAATTTCCTCCCCCCCTAAAGATTTAGAACCTTTCAGATGAAGCTTCAATTCAGCTGAATAATAAAGTCACAAATAAGTTTCTTACCATTGGAAGCTGCTCCCACTCAGCTCTTTGAAAAAACAACCTCAGCCTCTAAGTTATTTGTGAGCACTATTACAAACAATACCACTTACGTGAAGGATGCTACTGTTTATAAATCTCTTCTAGTTCTTCTCTGAACAATCTACTTAAAACAAGCAAAATTCACTGGTGAAATGATAGTATACATATATAGAGACAGTAATTGAGTACACCAAGTAACCTAGTTTCTAATAGAACTATTTGGTTTTGCCTGAAAAAAGAATAATTAGAGTATCTGTAAACTTCCTAAATTTCATTAGGTACAAACATAAAGGAAACACATGAACTGTGTTTTTCTAATCAATTCACAATTAAGTGATTATGCATGAATTTAAAGGCAATTTTAACTTTAGATTGGAAATGTGATGTCTCAGCTATGATCTAGAGACTGTAGGCTGTCAAATTAGATTTGCCAATTAATATATATAAATTCAAGTCAGCGTTTGTTGAATTGAATGTTGAATGTTGTTTGAATCATTTTTTCGGGTCAAATGGCTTGGTGTGAAACAGCAATCCTGTTATTACTGCTGGCGGTCAGTATACAGGAATATTCACTCAGTGGACACAGAGTATGAGAAACAAGAATTAACTGATACTCTTCGTAATCATCCTCCTTGCTAACCCTCTACCCTTATCTAAGCTAAGCAGACTCACATTGTTTTAACTTTGTGCACATTTCCCTATGAAAACCTTGAAATGTAAACAGTGAATTGGGGTTCAAGTCAATTCAAAAGTGTCATTTCCCACTGACTCAGGTCTGCAATGGCAGCTCGTGCAGGTACCACTGAGAAAGCTGGAAGAAACAGAGACACCTGGAGGTGTGGGTGGTGGACTGAGTTAGATCCAAAGCCTGAGGAGTGGTTGGGGGTTAAATAGCCAGCATTAAAAGATAGGAATTTATAGTACTGCAACAGAAACATCATAACTTCGTTAGCAGCCCCTTTGAAATAGGTAGATCAGGTACCTAATGATAATTTTACCAGCCACCATGTTATTTTACTTCCAGTCTTTTTTTTGTGTGAAACAATATTAAGAGTGTTAGAAGTTAAATGTAAACTTAATTGCACATTAAAAAAAAAGTTTCAGTTGAGGGTGCAATGGGCAGGGGGAAGAAAGACAGGATGCATTTTGTTTGCAGCCTTGCATAGAGAGCATTGTCTATTGTAAGTGGAGATCTTCTCAAAAAGGCTGCATTGAGCATCCCAGGCAGTTCCCAAACAATTACTTTGTAAACATACAGTTTCAACAGAACCAAGTTTGAGTCTGGTACTAACAGTGCCTGGCATCATTCAGCAAAGGAGAATTTGCAGTCAAGATATTATCTTACAAAAATACTGCATATAGAGACTTATATTTATCCACAGTGAGATTATATTTAGTAGTGGAAGGACTTGTAATTGACAGAATCAACAATGGTGTGGGTATCTCTGGCAAAAATAAGTTCCTGGCTATCCTTGGTCTAAATTAACTGTTCAGTAAACCAGATAGCCATTTTAAGCTACCACGACTGAAGGAAAGATAGATTTTTATTTTAATATATACAATGTTCTTCATATTTCATGAATGAAACCTGGTTAATCATGATTATCTAACCTAATCATTTAAGTCTGGGCTTTTCAAGTACTTTCTTTTTTTTCTCCCCTCTTCAATCTCAGATTCTAAATAGAGGTATTCTAAGTATATATGCTAGATACTATAGGGGCACAAGCACACACTAGAAAAAAAAACCCCACATTTTTAGCCATTATAATGGTTTCTCTAGTTTTTCCACTGCTTCTAGTTTGTTCAGTGCAGGAATACAGATATTAGGCCTAATCTTATCGCACAGAAGAGTGCCCTTCAGAAGGTACTGCCACTTGTTTTGATCTTGCCTTATCTACACTGCATCCAATGAAGGGGGCATAACATGTACATTGGTTGCAACACAGATTAGTATAGCATGATGTTTGAAGTTATACCTCGAAAGCAGGGCAGCTATACCAAAGTCAGCTCTATATCAGTCAGAGAATTTAAGGTCTCACTCCCTCTGCAGTTTGAGGGACATGGTATTATCAAAAAAACTGCCCTTGATAAAAAAATAAAAAGGAAATAGAAGAATCTTTATTTTTCATTTTATGTAGGGCATGGCTAGTTTATAGAGAGCAATAAAGCTGACATGAGTCAAGATACTCCTTTGGAAGTTCAGACCATCTACTTTGGCACTAGGTGCTAGTAACACAAAAGTTGATGTTTCAGGTTCAGTCGTACCCATTCCACTCCTTCTGCAATAAAAGTAATCACTTGCATAACTTACTAGTCCTACAAATTCCACTCTATCTAAACAAGTACGTACAATAAGCGAGAAACAGACTTACCACTCTAGTCCCTGAAGATCTACGTATTCCTCTAGTATTAGAAGTGCTCCTTGGACTGGTTGAAGTTGCCAGTGGAAGTGTTGTAGAAAGCTGAGGAGGATTGAAAGCCACCAAAGGTATCCTGATGTCTCCTAAAATGCTTTGCTTAGAGTTGGAATTCTTAGTATTGAATCTCTCATTTTCACTGTTCCCTGAATCTCCATTAGCAATCTCAGTTTTCTCCTCATTCTTGATGCTTCTCAAACAGTCCTTCAGCACGAGCTGAGTTGCAGGTTGACTCAGCCAACACAAAAAAAGTTCATCTACCTTCATTTTCAGGACAGGTTGCAAAACTTTCCCAGCCGGCATTTTTAACTAGTCTACCTTTTTGTCCAATCAAATACCAAATAAAAGTTTGAAAATCATCTACTTATTCCTTTTGCCTTTCAAAATGTCACCGAAGTTAAGGCTCCTGTTTAAAAAAAAAAAAAAAATCATACAGTTTAAAGTGTTTAGTCCCACAAGATGTGAACAGATGTGACAAGAGATGTGATATCATGTGGCAACACTGCCATATGGCCATTTTGTAGGTAAGAGCTATTAGCCAAACTCAAATCCACAAGGCAGTTTCTTTTGAAAGCATATCATTTAAAGAATGGAAATTGGAGAGAAAGAAATTGCATTTCCTCAAACAGAGCAATGTCAAACAAAAGTTCTCCAGGCACATAAATATACACATAAATATACAAATTATGAAATAGCCTTGAGAAGACTTCTAATTGATCCTAACAAGGACTAAATCTCTATAAAAAAAGCCTACACAAAAAGCCTTGGTGGCAAGACAGTTATGACCAAATTAACAGTGCTTTTGGTCAAGAGATTCAGAGCTAATACTGATGTCTCAGTTCACGTTCTGAAGTTTGTGCTGTTATGTCCAGTCAAATTCGCATAGTTCCTTCCTCAAGATTTATCTGGGTTTTTTTAGTACTGCAAAGTCACCTGATATCTTAAGGAGTGACCTATTTTGATATTTACTTTTATATTTCTTTAAAGCCAATTAAAATGCAACTTGAGTGAAGAACTGGGTTAACATGATTTCAGGTTCAGCTACTCACTTGTGTGATTTTTTTTCTTAGCTACTTTTTTAAAAGACAAGGCTAGAGCTAAGCACTGAGGACAGAACCCAAGTTGCTATTATTGTCAGCTCTGCAGTCAAATTACTTAGTGATCTGGTCTGGCTTAAATAAAGTCTGTGTTTCCCCTGCCTTTTTAAACTCTCTCAAAAGCCTCCACGTTTATAAATATTTGATCCTAACTTAGGAGGCAGTAAGAATGTGCCAGACATTTTGCCAAAGAAGCCTTAAGAGGAATGTGAAGTAACACAGCACTTAAATGTCAAATTAAAGTCAAAGTGGAGTCCTCGTGAAAGAGCAGAGCTGGAAGTCTTTTGGACACTGCACCACACAGAACTTTGCATACCTCCATGCTTAGCTAACAACTTAACCTTTAAGTTATGCGGTTCCAGGGGTGCATCTCCCCCTCTGCACACACGCCCCGCCAGCAGGACTCACAACATTGAAATTTCACAGAATCGCAGGACGGCTGAGGTTGGGAGGGACCTCTAGAGATCATCCAGTCCGACCCGTCCCGCTCCAGCAGGGACCCCTAGAGCACGTGGCACAGGGTGGCATCCAGGTGGATTTAACTTTACTCTCCGTTTACTTTCCCTCCGAGCGGCGCTGATCGTTGCCGAAGCCTCAGCCCGCCCCAAACGCGGCCCCGAGGGACGGGCACAGCCGCTACCTCTCGCCCGCGGCGGACACCCCTGCTGCCCCACAACCGCAGACAGGCGGCCGTTAACGACCGTTGGCGACAGCGCGGGACCCCGGGGAGAGAGGGGATGTGATCCCCGGTGGGGGAGGGGCGGCGCTCACCTGCCACACGCACTGCCACTAGCGGCTCCTCCCGCCGCTGCCTTCAAATCCGCGGCCGCTTCCGGCCCGCCCCGCGCCGCTCTCGCGAGAGTTCCCCTCTGCGAGACGCTTTGGGCAGTTACTACGGCAACGCGAAGGGGGCGGGGCGCAGTCCATCAGCGCCGTTTTCCCCCTGCGTCATGACGTCACCGAGGGAGTGACGGCAGGGGAAGGGTTGTACTCCCTTCCCGGCAGTCTTTGCGGGGTAGAGCGCGGGCTCGTTGTTGCCGCTCGCGGCGGGCGGCCGCCATGACGGGCAGGCTCGTGCCCTGCCTCATAACGTACTCCGTCGTGCTGTGTCTCGGTGCTGGGCACGCGCGGCCTGGCCGCGCTGCGGTGATGCCGTTGCGGCAGCTCTCGGAAACACAGAAGGATGTGGAGCAGAGAGGAAGCCTTAGGGTTGCAGCCAGGATTAAAATGGGGCCGGTGACCTTCCAAGAGGGCACAGAGATAAGGAAGAGGAATAAGGAACCGAAGAGGAATAAGGAACTGGATACCCGTGAGAGAGATTTTGTGTGTTTCAGCAAGGCAATTCAAAATTTAGTGTATTCAACATGCTGCAGTCTATAGACAAAAACATTGGTGCTTTTACAGCTGCATGGGGAGATTTTGACCTGCTCCTGCCAGCACTAGGATATTTTTGCACAAGTCTTAAAATGGGATCACGGTAAACTTTCTACTTAAAGCTACTTTCAAAGTAGTTGAGTAGTGCCCACTTTCCTAAGCAGAGTGCTGCCCTGTTTCCTGCCCATAGTTCAGCAAAATTCAGAGAGCAGTTTTTTTAAAAACCAAAGTGCAAATTTAGAAAACCAAATATCTATATTGCATTAGTCTAAACAGGAATAAAGCATTCAACATAAAGCAGAGGAGGCAGATGTCAAAGTGAGAATAAATCTGCAAATATTGTGGAAGTAGTTTTAAAGCAGGGGAAAAGAAAGTAAGGCCTGTGTGTTACGGACAGCAACAAGACTTTTGTCCTAGAACTGAGGATGTGAATTAGGAAGAGTGATGGCAGAAGCACCGACATGGAACAAAGAGGACTTTTAAAACATTACAGATGCCTTTGAAGCATTCCTTAGTGGTGGTGTAGCCATCTGTTGATTGACATATTGAAGACAGCTGGCAAGAGAGGCGATCAGAGAGTGAGTTGATGAGAGTTGTAGAGTTGGATATCGCCTGCATAGAGATGATGCCCTTTGTTGAAACTGGCAGTGAGAGCTCCCAAAAGAGAAAGAAGAAAAAGATGTTAAATAAAAAGTCTCTGAAAAATATACACAGAGTCACAGTCTTCTCCTGTGTATGCTAATGTGAATTCAAAGCAATTCTAATGCTGACTTTATTAGAATTTGTCATGATCGGCATTGGTATGAGAGAGCAATCAGTTCTACATGTCGTCCGTTAAACTGAAGTGGCTTTAGGAGTGAACAGAAGAGAAAGTTCCATGTCTGTGTGAGGAAGAACTTCTTTCCTGTGAGGGTGACAGAGCCCTCAAACAGGCTGCCCAGAGAGGCTGTGGAGTCTCCTTCTCTGGAGATCTTCCAAATCCACCTGGATGCCACCCTGTGCCACGTGCTCTGGATGTCCCTGCTGGAGCAGGGAGTTGGACTAGATGATCTCAAGTGGTCCCTTCCAACCTCAACCGCTCTGTGATTCTGTGATCGTGATTGTCAAGTAGCACAAATACTTGCCACTGACGGGTATATTGGGGAGGGAACAGAAAGTGAGCAGCAGCAATAACAAGTGATACGGATACCTGCAGCTGGCAGGGAATGTGCCTCTGGGTGGATCAGGTCTCTTCAACAGTATCTCTTCCTTTGTAGATATATAAAGCCAAAATTATCCAAAAAGAGAAAACTAGTTAAATGAACATGTTTTTTCAGGTCTTCCACTGATAATTCATACTGCTTTATGACTGCTGTTTCCACATCTTTTCTGTCATGAGAAGTACATGAACTTTTCCATGGTGATCCCCTTGTGTGTTAAACAAAAATCTATTTTAGTGTGTTAAATTCCTGTAGAAATGTATATTTGTTTTCAAGTTGGATTCCTTAAAAGGTCCAACTGAATAATAATAATATATACAAACATTCGGATTGTGTAACAGTGTGACTGTGTATCCAGTCAATGTCTGAAAGTTAAAGTGGTGGAACCATATTCAGGTTTGCTGAAAAACATGTAGGCTGCCCAAATCTGTCACAAATCTGCTTGACCAGTGCAGGAGGGTAGTGTATTGGTGTTGCTTGTACCAGTTAATAAGAAATAGTGATGATTTGGCCTAGCTGCACTGTACAACAGGATTAGTACATATTAACTAGTATGTCCATGTAATTTAGTTCCTCCTTCCAAGCAGCGTATGTAGGTACTAGCTCATTTCTGACCACGAGCAGCTTTTTTTTTTTTTCCCCCAGTCTTGATGCACAAACTGAATTCTGCAGTGCTGCTAATAGATATTGAGGACTTGAATATCAAACTCCTTCGTTACTCTCATTGGTCACTCTTACAGTGACACCAGGGAGTTGTGTTTATTGGAAATATTCTTGTTGTCTGCCAGCGTTTCAGGCACATTTCATGTGCACAACCTTGCATATACGGAGCATGTGAGTTGTCCCATTGTATTTGGTAGACGTAAAGAGACATTTTCAGGGCCTTATTAATATTAATTAATTAAGCATCTAACCTGGTCATACGAATCATGATGTGAAAGTGCTCATTTTTCTCCACTAATTAATAGGAATCTGGATTATTATCAGAAGCGTACATGACCACATTACAGAAATCTAAAAATAGGTAGGATAAATGTGTTTGCAGTAGTAAACTTACCTGATTGTATCAGGCTTTGTTGGGTGTGCTTGTATTCCATCTAGAAAGTAGAGTTGTCACTGTTACACAGAACACTTAAGAATCAGGTGAAGTACATATGGTCTGTCGAATTGCAGTTCAGTCTGCAGAATCATTACGAGAGCTTATTCTAGAGCTTTCCACATGCATGCTAGATGGGCAAGAGAGCTATAGCGCTTCCTTAGGATGCTGCTTTAAAAAGAACATTGAATTTTGATCAGGCTTCTTATAGGGCTTCTGCTGATGCAGTTCACATTTTTCAAATTTAGGCATCTGAAGTTGTGTTCTAACCTATATATAAGCACTAAAATAACTCTGTCCTGATTTCCTAAGGTGTTGACTTAGTTGGGAGTGCTCTGAGGAGCAGGTCATTTTTATTTAAATTGTCATAAGTGAAAATTTTGGCCATAGGTGCTCGTGGAGGCTGTACTCTCAAGGTGATGTTCCTCATAAAACTTGTTCATGTTATTCACTCTGAATCTTCAGAAGAGTGTAAATGTTACCTTCCGCTGAGCAAAAGCTAGTAAAATCCAACATTCTGTCATTCACACCTAAGTTGCTACAGTTCTGACACCCTTCTTGTTGAGAATCGAGAGGATGTGGGTAGCTTTATGGAGCTTCCCTTAGCCTGAAGGGAAAGGCTAAGAAAATTTTACTAACTGGAAATCCCTTAAGCTTCCCACCCATAGCAGCTAACTATGCCACTTCATCCTTTCTTGCAGCTGCTGACCAAAAATAGAGCTAGGATGGGGAGCTGCAGATCATATGGCCTCCAGAAGTAGCATCGTATGCAGACAAAAAATGTCAGCAATGCTAACTTGATGTGCATGTTCTGCAGCCAGCTATGCTCTGAGAAAAGCATGATGCTGAAATTCAAGGCTTAAATTTGGTGTTTCTTCCTCCACTTTGAGGTAGAGTAGTGCAGAAATACTGGGTTTGGTTAATTGCTTGCTGATCTGCAAATTGCTTTGTAACTTGTCATTTTTTATCATGAGAATAGGCATTATTTAAACATTTTTGTATTTGTAAACGCACTTTATTTCCTGTTCATAACATTGTGTAGTCAGAATAAGTCCCTATCACTGCCTATCTCCTTAAATGAGTAGCTGATTGCGTGTGGAGACACGCAAGAAGGAGACAGTTTAAAATCTAAATACTGTAAGAGCGGTGCACTATAAGGAGAGGAAGAAAATTGGTTCAGCAGTTGTTTGCTGTCATTACTTTAGATTAATTCCACTGCGAATCAATCTGTGGGGCTAACAATGAGTGTTCTTGGTACGTTTTACTGAATCAGTGCCATGTTTTCCTCCAGGGTCTTGGATTGGACAGGGTTTACAGCAGTCCAGTTGTGAAGATGGGTTCCTCATTAAGTCACGCTGATCTTGTAATCCTGGGTTTGTATGTTTCTAATGCTCTACTTCGTGTGGTGGCTTCATCCAACATTGTGTGCAGGTTACACGGAGTTTATGGAAAACTGCTGGAACGGCAGCCCCGGGGGTGGTGTTTAACAAGGTGTGCAGGAGGATGTTTATGGGCTGTGAGAATGGGAGTCCATTCATTCTCCACAGTGAGTGTTACTGAGCCCGCCTCTTTTCCAGCCTCAGTGCAACCGCTGGAGGCAAGAGGAGGGCCCGAGCTGGTGGGCCCTGCAGACCATGTCATGGTGTGGGGCCTGGCGGCCTGACCAGCACCCGGCCCGAAGATCTCAGAGCTGAAAAACTCCTTGCCTTGGGATAAGGCCACGTGCATTTCTCCGTGCCCATCAGAACAATCTTCATCAGGTAGTAAAGGGTGCAGAGTAAAATACATTATTTTCACCCCCTCGTTTTCTACCTTGTCAGTGCTGAAAGAATATGTATCATGTGGTGGGCCACTATGTTTTTATCACTTAATACCCAGAACTGTTTCTGAAATAATGTTATATTTCTGGGTTATATTTCTTTGAATGCCTCTGTATGTAAGTAGACTAAATGAAAGCTGCAGTAAAGCAGAGTGTGCTGCCCATCAGTGTTCTAATTCACCTGTTGAACTAAAGATAACTCATGTGGTTAATTGTTGGGTTACCACAAAATGAAAACAAAATGAAAAAAATGAAAAAAATGAAAAGCATGCGGCTAATTAATCACACACTTTTTTTTTTTTCTTCCCTATCTTTCAGGTAACTGTTTGCTTAAGTAGTATTTTACAACTTTGGTTAAAATCACCTTTTGCTCTTCAAAGCCAGTAGCAAAATTTCTAGTTTTCGTAATGTTACAAGATCAGACCCTTAGGCTCTGAGAGGTTTTACTGAGCACTGCATTACTGCAGATCCAAGATCTGATCTGTGCTTCAATCACTGTTTTCATCCAGCAAAACTAAAAGATTAACTATTTCTAAATTTATGAGCTAATTAGTACACTAACACAAACCACATTTATCATTTCCTTGAATTTAGAAGGCAGTTTACTTAATCCTTCTTCAATACAGAAGTCATTTGAAATGTCCGTAAAAGCTTACAGGGGAAAAAAAAGTATTTGTTTTCATTTTCATTAGGGAAAAGTCAAAATTCCAAAAGATTCTGGGCAGACAGAGCCACATTCCTTTGCTCTCATTAAAGTCTTTTTAGTTACAGTAGTTCAAGGAGGAAAGCACTGTGCAGCTCTAGGCATATGTCTGCAAGGTTGCCAACACCAATAATTTTATTACAAGTTTCATAAGATTTAGTGTTTTTCTTATGAAGTTCCAGCTCTGGAGTCCCATGATTATGAAATAATATTATCCGCCGTTAAATATGTATGTTAAAAAGAGCCCTTGTGATTGCAAAGAAAATTTTGAAAAGATTAAATAGATGGCTTAAAAATTCTGATTATAAAAATTATAAGAGTGCTAGATTACTCTTTTTAAAATCAAGGTTATGAAAGCAATCTCAAATTTTGAAAAATGTGTATTAATCTAAATATTGCGTCAGCACTATGGCTCCTCAAGTATTTCTGTATAGGATCTGCTGGTATGCTCTGGATATTATTTTCCTACTCTCAGAGCTTAGTTTAAGACAAAAAAAACTACACATTTTTGTGATTTAAATGCATGAGAGTGCTGAGACTTCGGGTTAAGAGTGGGTTGCATATTTCAGCTCTTGGAGCCAGACAGCAATTCAGTCTAATAACGGGCATGTCTCCTATTTCCTGAAAATTTGCTGGTACATGACCCCTTCTATGCAGATGCGTGACCCTACAACAAATTCTGTTATGTGGTGCCAAGAAATGGCATTAGCTTCAGCTGCTTTATTAAACCGCTCCCCAAGCTGGCTGATATTTCCTAGTGAACAAGACAGGGCCCGTGAGCAGCTCACGCGTGGTGTGCCCGTGAACACGGACGCCAGTGCTGCCCTCCCCGCTTGCTGTGGTCTGCAAGCCCAGGATGAGGCTCTCTGACTGCTCGGCGAGCTATTTTGTATATTGTTGTGAAGCTGTTTGTCCGTCTTCCTGAGGAAAGCACTAGCACATTGCTACCTTGAGGGAAATTACTGCCTTTAAGAGCCTGACACTGCGCATCGCACCCCCTTCTCCCGTCACAGTGATGCAGAGAACTCTACAGACAAGAAGTCTGGCTCTTGAGCAGCACTTGTCAAACAGGCTGCAGCTGTGCCTGATGCTACTGCTCCTAACTGAGTCTCCTGTCCCAGAGACGTGGTTTGGGAAATATTTCATGCAATTAAGGTTTAACACTTGGTATTATCAACTGAAAAGATAAGCTAATGGCACAGCATGCGGTAACAGACAAGGCATGGAGCTGATGTTGTGGACTATTAAAAGATTTAGGTCATTAGAAGAATACTGGAATATTATGGAAATGAAGAGAGTGCAGACAGAAAGAAGACAAAGCTTGTATAATTTGCCCCACTGTCGGGAAAAATAGTTTAGGTTAAAGAATATCATTTTAATGCATGGGGAGCATTCACAGGGCCTAAAATAATCCAGGCAGTACCGACCTCCCTGGGTTTGAGCTGAGTTTCTGATCCAGGCGGCTTCCTGAGGAATCTGTTTCCCTCTCCCTTTGCTGGATAACTCCTAAAGGGCCTGAATCCTCAAGCTAAAATTGGTCTTTGAGGATGCCCCACAGGATAAAAGCAGACTGTGTTGTTACGTATATACAGGCACCCACGTGTATATATATACATTTGTTTTAATATACAAACACACCCCCACACCAAAGAACAGAATTAACACAAGAAGTATTTTTGTCTTAATGCTGGCATTTCCTGATATTAGGGCCCTTGCCACAACCTCACTGTCCCATCTAGCTGCTCGGCGCTACTACAGGGAGCGGCTACTAGGAACTAGGAACTGGAGCAGTCCAGATTTAAATGCAGCTTTCAAAGAAAAAACATTTTTCTAATTCCATTCTAATTCCATTTTGTACTTCCATTGTAGAAGTACCTTTCACATGTGCATCTTTTTTATACATTTTATATTCACACTGAAGTGTTAAAGAGAGCTATTTCCAATAAATGGCTACAGAAGTAAGCACATGCAGCCAAGGGCCTTGGTATTCTGAACCTTGAAATGGAACTAATAGGTTACTCAGAAAGTAGTATACATTTATTTTCCATCCTATTCAGGGCACAGTGCAACTTGTACTTAAATTACTTTATTATTGCATGCTTAAATCCTAAGCTATAAAAAGGACTCTTCTTACATTCACTTTTGTGTTTCTGACTGTATGAATATATTTGTGTGTCTCTCTAAGCGCTCCCCCTGTCCCATTACGATGCTGGTGGAATCTCAAGTTCTTAACATTGACCATTTGCTTCCAGTATTTCTCAATTCTGAAGAGTTCGTTCAGCATTAAGGGCTTCTACTTGTTGGTGTTGCTAGTATAACTTCTCACTGATTGTATGAACACGCACGCTCTTCTTGAGAGTGCTTACGGGCTTGCTTTTTCCATGTGCCTCACATCCCATTTTCATCCCATAATTCTGAAATTACACAGGCGGTTAAGGGAAATTCCATGTAAAGGGTGCTTAGAAAAGATAAATGGCAGGTGAGAATGCCCAGTGTCATAGCAGAGCTCTGTGTTCCTGGGAGGTTCCTCTGAAGAGGAGGTTCATCTCATGTTCCTTCTCTGGCTAGCGACTGTGCAGCAGGACTGTGTTAGGTGAGCGAATGAACCTGGTGGCTTCTCGTTTTGCACAAGGTACCATATGGTTGTTAATATAGACAACCTTGTACTTCAGTTTAATGCAGTGCCTTGACATTTAAGTTGGTCCATTAAAGATGTAATTAGATGTTAGTAATGCCTGCGGTTAAGGACTGCTTGTAGTTTAAATATGCCCAGTAAATAATAAATAGCATTAATTCAGTATTTAAAAATAGACCAGAGTAATTCCATACATCTCTAGCAGTGAAAGCAACTGTTGATACCATTTGCCTGGTACCATTATTCTCTTGCTTGTCTGGAAACATTTTGTCCATGTCCAAGCAACTCTACATCAGTGGACTGGTTCCAGGCTGATATTGTTCTGACTAATTGCTGTTTGGGGGTTGTTTTTCAAAAAAACATCATATCAGTTCTTCAAAACTAGACCAGTTGCTCTTTAGAATTAGCAAGGTACCTGATACTTGACAACAGTTTTGGGGATGTAAATAAAGTATTATGATAATTTAGGCTAGCAGATGACTTGAAACATTTCAAAAGGATATATTTTTTTTTTCCTAAAACTATATATAGTTTATAGTTAAACAGCTTCAGAGTTTCAGCTGAAACTCTTGAATGTTTCAGCTACATACTGGGAGAAGATTTTTTTTTTTTTTTTCCCCAATTCTGGTACTTGCTCATTTGAGCATTCTCACAAAGACGCCTGCTTTTTCCTACAGGAATGGCTGCTTTTCACATGTTCAATCTACATAAATTCTTAATGTTTTACTGTGCTTTTTGCAGGGGAGATGTTATTGGTTGGGTAATAAGAAAAAGCCCCAGTTCTACTGTGTAATGTGCATTTTTGCAGCTTATGAGAATATTGAATAGACTTCATTATTTTTTTCAATACAAGTCTGAATTCTACCATTTGATTACCTGAACCAAAAGCATTTCAATATGCCATCCATCACCCTGACCAGTGTAAAATGCTGAATATTCAGATTAAATTGGAACTTTTTTTTTCTATGAATAAGGAATTTGATTCAATTCTATAATATACAGTGTCTCTGGGGAGAGGAAATTGAGCTGAAGGTCGCTGAAGGCAAGTGAGAAAATTGTATTATCCAAATACAAAATTCTTTTTCTTATCATCAAAACCTGAAATACAGCCATAGGGAATAAGGGGGTCAAGAGAGAATTCAATTAGAGATGAAAATGGAAAAAGTGCATTTTTAAACTTATCTTTCATTTCTCCAAACAAGTGGCAGCAGCGAACTACATGAGGACAATGAAATATTTGTCAAGCATTTTAATTTTTTTTTAAATACAAATCACAAAACATTCTCAATCAGTTCTAAAGGGATCATAAAAGTCTGTCTGAACAAAGAGAATGCAGTTCATAGCCTTGTGTGTTTCAGTTTTAGGTGGTTAATCAGTGGTGCAGAAGAGGTCATGGTTATATAAGACTAAAAATTTATATGCCTAAAACTATCTTCTTAAAAAAATCTCAAAAGTTTTATAATCTGCTTCTCCTGTAAGACGGTTTGCAGTATGAATTTCTGCAACTTCCCCTCTTAAGCTTGCAGTGTGAAATGAATAAAGTTAAAAATAATTGTAGAAGCATGTCGGTGTTTTGCATTGCTGTAATAATTAAAAATAATGTTTTTATTTATTTTAGTGCAGGTACCAAGAACTTGTAAAGCAGAGCTTTTCTACCACGTCCACCTTAGAAATGTTGACATTTACAGGTACAGGCTCTGATTCAGCATGGATTCACCAAGAGGAAGCCATGTTTAACCAACGTGATATCCTTATATGGTGGGATGACTGGCCAGATGAGGGGATAGCCATGGATGTTGTCTACCTTGACTTAAGGAAGGCTTTTGACATCGTTTCCAATAACATCCTCACATCCTCCTGGGGAAGCTGTGGAAGTGTGGGTTAGATGAGTGGACAGTGGGGTGGATTGAGAACTGGCTGGATGGCAGAGCTCAAAGGCTGGTGAAAAACGGGGCTCAGTCTCTTTGGAGGCCTGTGGCCAGCGGTGTCCCCCAGGGGTCAGTCCTTGGTCCAGTCCTGTTCAACTTGTTCATCAATGACTTGGACGAGGGCACAGAGTGCACCATGAGCAAGTTCACTGTTAACATGAAACTGGGTGAAGTGGCCGACACTCCAGAGGGCTGTGCTGCCATCCAGAGAGACCTGGACAGGTTGGAGAGTTGGGCAGAGAGGAACCTCATGAGGTTCAACAAGGACAGGTGTGGGGTCCTGTACCTGGGCAGGAATAACCCCAGGCACCAGTACAGATTAGGGGTTGACCTGCTGGAAAGCAGCTCTGCGGAGAGGGGCTTGGGAGTCGTGTTTTTTGACAAGTTGACCATGAGGCAGCAATGTGCCCTTGTGGCCAAGAAGGCCAATGGGATCCTGGCCTGCATCAGGAGGAGCGTTGCCAGCAGGTCAAGGGAGGGGATTCTGCCCCTCTTCTCAGCCCTGGTGAGGCCAGACCTGGAGTATTGAGTGCAGTTCTGGGCACCCCAGTACAGGAGGGATGTGGAACTACTAGAGAGAGTTCAGAGATGAGCGACCAAGATGATCAAGGGACTGGAACCTCTATCATATAAGGCCGTAATGAGGCTTATCTCATAATCTGTATAGAGTAATTTGAAAGTATTGTCGCAGTCAAAGCCAATACAGTCATGTCTGTAATATAACCTAGAACTCAAATCTTTATCTTAGTATAATAAATCTGAACATTGCTTTATTGATATATTTGTAATACTGTATCATTATTAAAAGTGAAATTTGAATATATTCTTCATGTCAAGAAAATAATCTCATCTTAAGAAAGTGAAATTGGCAAACAGAAGCTCCATTCTCTAGACAAAGGGGCTTTAATGCACGCGTTGGATGTGCAGATGTGAAATTGGGCATTTTGCCACTTAGGGAGAGAATGTAGTGTGTACTATTGGGAAGGAGAAACAAAATGATCTGATGATTCAAGAGATTTCTGAATCAGGAAAAGAAAAAGAAAGGGACATTCATAGAATAATTTTCCCAGAGATTCACAGGTCCTTTAGAATATATGGACTAAGCCTTCACCAAAGCAGCCTTTTATTGCAACAAAGATTACGGGTCTTGGATTTCTTTGTAAAAGAAAATGATATTTCAAATTTGTTTACTTCATTTACACTGTAATTTGTTGTGTTTGAGACACTGAGATGAGCAGGAGTAAAATATTTCAGTGGCAATTTGTTTTGTATGCATTTTTGAGGATGTTGGGTTGTACTTGTTTTTGGATTTTAAATGCCGTAATACCTTTGTAAACCAAATTCCTAACAGGTTAATTGGCTTTCAGTTGAAGCAAGACTTCTTCTGTTCAGACTGGATTGCAAGATCATCATCTTTGTAAAATAAAAAACTCCTACTAGATAGATCAGGAATGTCTGCATGTTACTCACATAGATATTTGAATAACACGTTTTTTCCCCCAAAGTGAAAGAGACTTTTATGTTCCACATCTAACAAAATAAGATTTATTTAATTTTTCTTCCAGCCCACCACAGGAACAAGAATTTCATCTACAGTTGCTAAATTTTTCAAAGCGAAGGAAAAAAAGACATTACATAGGTAAGATTATTCAGTCTTGTTCTATTTGAGTCTACTGAACTTTCTTCTGTATAGCAGAACATAAAAATAATATTTATGGAATCTGGGGGCTTCAACAACCTAAGAAAATTAAAAACTAAAGGGAATTTTACTGACTAGAAATGTAACAGTTTTTTAGAGGAAAATCAGCCTCTGGTAAAGGGAATGGAAGAAAAATGATAAGGAGAAATCACATTGACAGAAACCTCAAACATTATATAAACAAGTAGGTCAAAAGAGTTGTTCAAAACAATATACCTTTGGAGTATATATTATCAAAAAACACCATTAATTTTTTAGACAGAAAGACAACTGAGATAAAACAGATGCAAATTTATAGCTAAACACTAAACAACTGCTTGGGTGATGGCAACAAAGAAAATATATACAGTGCAGGAAAATAAAACCAAGTGATTATAAAAATTAAAAGAATACCGGAATACTATCAAAGTAAATCTAAAATGAAATAAATATGTTTTATGTTTCAAAGCAAACTAAGCCTTAGTGTTTGGCAGTAAAGTTCTGCCGGGCAGCTCTTCTGTACAAATTTGGTCTCTAAATCCTAAGACCCAGGAAAGGGAATTAAAAAAATGTAGACCAGCTGCATTGTAGGGAGTACATTCCAGATTTAACAGGAAACATTTTCTTCAGTGCAGAGATATCCCTTAGGAGCAGAGAGGCCAGAAGGTGTATGTAACAAGCAAGAAAATGTGTTATATGAAAGACCTAAAGATTATTTGTCCTGTGTGTCTCTTGTGATGCTGAAGACTTGATGTGGAAGGGATCAATAGGAGTTGAGGCTGAGTAGTAGCTTGCATGTCCAAGACATAACTGGCAGCACTATAGGCCAGAGGTAAACAACTGAAAGGCACATGGCTGCAGTAGCTTAACGCAAGAAAATCACTGTAATGGTAAAATGTTGCTTGTAAGTGTAGCCTTATGACTGTTTTGCGATAAAGAAAAGTATATGTGTTGTATTGGTGAGAGACAGAACTATTTAAATGACTGGTTTTGGAAAGACTTTTAAAATATCAAAACCTATTTCCACGCACTGTTAGGATTATGAGTTCTGAAGTCAGAAGTTCCCAGCAGGTGAGGTACTGAGCTCCTCCCTAGTGTATTTCAGGTGGTGAAAATCTTGCGCAGGAGCTGGTGTGCTTTGCTAGAGCACGCTGGCTCTGTGGCTGTGTGCCTGTGTCCAAGGCCTTGGGCTGGCGCATGAGAGCCAAAATTGCAACTAGGTGAGTGAGCTGCTGAAGGGACGGTGCACCTTTTACCATCCTGCATCACGCACAGCAGCCCAGGGGACGAGCCAAGCTCTGTGGAGCTGTTCTAGCTCCCCGTCTCTTCCAGTGTGGCTCTGCTGCCTCTACAGCGGCAGGCTAAATGAGGGGGAAAAAGTGTCCAAAAAAGTTCCTCTCCCTTATATGGCCCCTCTACTGGGTTCATGGCAAGTGAGCATCAAATCTTTAACATTAAGGGGCTATTCCTTTAATGCTATTTTAAAATTTGCTGCCATTTTGCCAAGATATTTGTGAAAGTTTGTGAAGAGTGGAAGAGATGAAAAAGATGGAAACCTGGAGGAAATTTGTTTGAGTGGATGACACGTCTTTATGGCTATGCCAGCAGGAGTAATATATGTCTTTTTTTTTTCCCTCTGAACTTTTCAAATTTGCAAATTACAAACACTGAGGGTTTTGTGATGCAGATCTAAGGATCCATTCCAGTCCCATGCTGTTGCTGAAGGAGTTCTCTCAGACTTTATTAGGGGACAAACTGTAGCCAGCAGTGCGCAACTGCGTGCACCTGAGATAGGAGGGAATTTCCTCCAACGTGGCAACAGCATGATTTCTGAACAGAGTGTTGTGCAGATTTGTCATGTAGAACAGACCACTTGGTGAAAAAGGGCCTGCCCAGTGAATTCAGATGGAAAACTTACTGTGATTGGAAGAAATATCTCTGCTTCTCAATATATTTTGAATCAGAGTCTAGGTGCAATGTTGAATACCTAAAGCTGTCAACAAACTGAGCAAAACATAGTGATGTGTCCATCAGGATGCTGCTCTTGTAGGACAAGAGATGCAGATGTGGTAGAAGACAGTTTTATTCAGTAAAATGCAAGTGGAATAAAAGCAGGTGGAAACCATGAGAATTGGGTAACCATGGATTTTTTCTTCCATTTTGTAAAAATTTGTGGAGTGACAACCTCCAACAATTTCTTTCTCTGTTTTTATAGCTCTACAATAAACTAAAGGGAAAACAGCTTTACATAAATATGATTATGTCCCTATTATTTATAAGAATAAAACCTTAATCTTTTTCTTTCAACTGCAGAAACCCCTATTACAACAATAAGCAAGAAATGAGTGATCAGTTTTAAACTCATAACCAGCATCAAGTTTTAGTGAGTAGAATAAGTTAATGTTGAGATTATTTGATGGGAGCAGATTAAGAATAATAAACATTTGTGTTTATTGAGCTTTTCTAATGAAAAGTAAGCCCACAAAGCCTTGTTTATTAGCTGTTTTATTAGCAACAAATGGCCTAATGTGGTATGCATATATGGATAGTTAAATTCTGAACTTGTTTTCCTCCACGTAGGCGTATATTCTCCTCTACAAATGTGTTAATCGCTTTACATAGGGAAACAGACAGCTGACAAACCCAGAGACAGTCTGGATCCTGCCGAGCTCTTCCTGTGTTCATCATTATCTGTTGCATCATGGACTTATTAAAATACTTCAGTCATTTATGTTTTAATAAGTACTTGGTAAAATTCTCCAGCCATTACTCAAGCAAGATTTGTCCAAGAGGTTGCTCTGCATACAATACAAAGGGCAAAGAATAGCTTGCAGTCTGGAAGGGTAATATACATGTAAAGAGGATAAATGCAATTATATAATTGGTTTACATGATTTTTAATAGGATTATATGAGTTTATTACGGAATATTTTTCCTTAGGATGAAAAAAATAGATTAGTAGACTCAGAATTTTCTTAGATAATTATTTCTTTTGGTGTCTGGGTCTTACCCAGACAAAAAGAAATATCCCTTCCTTCTTCTTTGCCTCTTTGCCATAGGCAGATGAGAAACAAAAATAATTTTTTCTTATTACCCCTTGTTTACCACTATGCCACTATGTATACCATACTATACTATACTACACTATACTATACACTTTATTTACCAGAAATACATATATATATATAATGTGTCTATGCTATATATTTATATATTACCAGTGTAATTTACAGAGTCATAATTCAACAGAAAATCTATACAATAGAATGATGATAGACTTTGCCTAACTGGAAGGAAGATTTCTGCTTGGGGAGAGTGAAAGTAAAAAATTAAGTACTGGGTGAAAACCCTTGAGTTTTGAGCTGCTGATGATACTGTACAGGATACACAGGACTTTAATGTCATCCTCTCAAGACTCTCAGTACAGCAGTCTGAAAAGCTAAAAAGCCTAAACTAAGTAGACCAAACCAATACAGGTGGATTCACAGTCAAGTACAAAGACTTACCGTGTACAAGTTACTGATAGAGGAAGAAAAGAGAAGCCTGTTAAGCCTCTTGGAAACTTTTTAATGTAGTCTCTGGAGGCCATGCTGCCCACTGGCTTTGTCTGCTGAAGAAAGAACATGAAAATTATATTGCTTAGAGTATGTGTGCAGGGATTCCTCAGTGGTAACTTTGTACGGTTCATCAACTAAAGCCTCACTTCCAACAGTCCCCACAGGCTGAAACAAAGTTAGCTGAGTGGGCTTTTATGTGCACAGGGCATAAAACACCCATCAGTTGGTGTGCTACTGATATCATCTTAAGTATTTTGCTAAAAATACATAGCTGTGAATATTGAACTTCTTAGACTGCTCCTCTGAGGATGAATTAGGAAGCTTCAAATTAATTTCTTTTAGATAAATAAGATAAAAAGGATCTAAAGGATGTTACAGTGGTACTCATTCCTCTCTGTGCTATAGAAATGAGACAGGATACTTCCAGCCATATTAAGAGAGTGAAACACTAATCCTTGTCTAGATACAGGCCTTCCAGATGAATTTTATTTCAGAAGAGAATTTCTCATGAGCCTTGGCTTCTTAGTGCTGGGAGAAATCTGAATTAAACTCGCCTGCAACCATGACCTCAGTTGCAAGAGGACTCTTCTGAAATGTTTGTCTAAGTAGAGAAAACTGGAAAGAATTTCTCATCCCTGCTGCAGCTGAAGTCTCCTCAGAGTTGTCCTGTTGTGGGGATTTTTCCTCCCAGGCCCATGTGCAGGGAATGGCCCTTAGGAGCACAAGCACTGGAAGTCCCCACAGAGACAACAGCAGCCACGGCCTGGTTGATCCAAGGAGGGTTACCTGGAGATATATATCTCTTGTCTGCCTGCGTCTTAGGAGCAGACGTAGCTCGTATGTGCCTGGTCCCATCTTTGAGGAAATGGTAATGGTAAGAATCCGGAGGGGAAAAAAAAAAAAAAAGGATTTTTGTGCTGCTTCTCCACCATGCCGGAGTCGGCCCAGTTTGTCTCCACTACTGCAACTGCAGTGTCTGTCGGCTGTGTTTGCAGTAATTAGCTATGCCTGCAGCACTACAAAACTCTTAACTGTTTGCCAGGAATGTTAGACTGGCTGTTTCTGCAGTGACGCTTAGACTTACATCCTGAACAAACGGGAGAAGACTTGCAAGTATATTTCTACCTGTAAATTAAGCAAAGTGTGTGTAAATCCATTTTAACTATTCAAAGCAGGGAGAATCACTCCTTTCCTCACTATAAAAAGCAATAAATTGGATGGATCTCTCTCAAAAGCAAGCATGACATACATACTCTCCTAATCTATCATATAAGAAGTCATGTGCCTCTTTCTTTTCCTGTAATGCTTTGTCCATATGTCACAATGTATGGAACTTTCCAAATCAGGAGAGATTTTACAGTTATTTTGCATAAGCTGGGCAGAGATAAAATTAGCTATTTTGATCTGTTACTTCCTTCACTTCTGCTAGCAGCCACTTCAGTGGTTCAGCTCCTCGTGAGGTCGTAACATACGTGTAGTCTTACAACTGACAGTGCTTTTGGTTTTTACTGCTGTTTTGGAGGTAGCTCAAGAAGCAATATATTTATGGTAAATCAGCTAAACGATGTGTCAGAGGTGCATAAAGCTGTCTCGAACAAACATTCATGAAAGACTTTTCTGGAAAAAAAGGCATCTCTGTCTTTTACAGCAGAATATACCTTATTCTGAATATCTACATCAAGACAAGACACTGCAGAGGAGAGATCTTTGAGTAATGCAAACTCAGACAGAGTCTGTACTGCTTTTTGTCTCCTGACATGCAGTACAAACGCAGTGGTCTGCTGAGACATTTCTTTTTCCTTTCACTTTGCGTCATTTCAAAATTTAATTATAAAAGGGAGCGTAACAGTATCTTTGCATCATGCCTGTTTTCTGTAGTCCAATCCAAGTGTAGTCCGT
Organism: Eudromia elegans; assembly: GCA_003342815.1. Lineage (NCBI taxonomy): Eukaryota > Metazoa > Chordata > Aves > Tinamiformes > Tinamidae > Eudromia > Eudromia elegans. Next base: position 2,733,087 of record PTEX01000025.1, on the reverse strand, counting down.
AAAAATACTATGAAGCAAGAAGCCTAGATTTCAGCAAAAGTAAACTCAGTATTTGTGCTGAAGGTTCATTATCGTTCGGTGTAGTTTGTTGTTGCTGGTGGCAGCTTGGAAGTTGACTGCATCTGTTCTGCAATTGTGATGAGTCCGACTCATCCTCTGTCCTTATGGTCAATGCATATCCAGAAAATGTAGCTGTGCTTTGGCCAAATTAAGGTAGCTAGAGATGAAACAGAGTGTTTTATTTAACACATCTTAAAAGCCTTGTTTTCTTCACCTGGATGCTAATGAACATCTATGCCAAAAAATGATCTTGGTGCTGTTGATGAATTCTACATATATAACCGTGGCAAACAGAAATGAATGCAGCTTATGCCATAGGTCTGTGAATGGTGTGTGCAACAGGCCACCATGAGGGGCAGTGGGTGCTCGTGGCTCTTGGACAGTGGTTGAAAGGGTCTGAGTTGAGCTGGCTTTGCTTGTGCTGGTGTTTGTGCAAGGAACAGAAGCACAGCCGTACTTCTAAACTGCCATTTCAAAACCTCTTCCTAGTGAAGTAGCATTATGTGGAACTTAAGTAGTGTTTGAATTTTGCCTTCTCAGCCCATGTGTTATATCATGGAAGAATGAAATTCAGCCATCTCCTTTGCTTCACTGCACCATGCTGTAAGACAGAAACAAAAACTGTAAATCCCATATAGTTACTGTGACCCCATATAGTTCCTCAGAATTTGTATTGAGTCCTTCCAGGGCTAGAAGAAAGAACTGTCACTCAGCAAGAAACCAGGAATCGTTCATTTTCAGTGCTGCAAAATTCTATTGCCACAGTGGTTTTGGATGTTGAACTTTAGAGCAGGTGTATTACTTATTACATATGCATCCATTTCACAAGCAGTGGATCAAATCAAAAACCATTCCAAGACGTTGTACAAGTTAGTGTAATATTTAGCAAAAGTGTCTCGGTATTTGTAGGCAAAGAAGACTACTGTCTCCTGGCCAAGCCATGGAAGCAGAACGAGGATGTGCGTTCCAGCGTCTCAGAGCTGTGCAGTCTTAGCCGGAGTCCCTGGGAAGTGGGCTAGAGGGCAAAGGGGAAAAGAACCAGTAGGAGGCATATGATATATTAATAAACCATATGTCTGTGTCTCCAGGAGTTATTGCAAAGCTAACAGCCCCATCTATACAGTGCTGTTGCTGTGTATTGATTCTTCGACAGTAAAAATGACAGAGGAAGAGTTCCCTGAAAATGAAGAGAGCTGGAACATAATGTGTTTAAAAACAGCGCTGGACAGATAGGGAGGGGAGGAAATTTTTGATGCCACAGGCTGTATCTTCAGAGGTGGCAGAAATTTATACTTGTTCCCCCTGCTGTATACATACTTTCTGTACAAAGGACATAACTTTTTTTCCTCATTTGAACCCCAGATGAAGAATCTTGCTAGTTCTACGCTATGAACTGATATTCATTTTGATGTTTGCTTCTTCCCCTAGGAATGACTCCTCCTAGGTCATTTTTATATATTTGCTAACTTACATTTACACCTCTCTTCATGGATTTGCAGCTGTGTTTACCTCCATATTTACTGTATATGCTGAATACTATTTCTTTGTTCTTGTTCCCTTTGCTACCCTTAAAAACAGTTTTGCGCAACTCCAGGTTTGCATTTTTAAAACTCAATTACTGAGTTGTTTCTAAGTGGGGAGTCTCCAATGCCAGCCCCTTTTCACTCTATCTTCCTCTATGCTGCATCCTGTGTTCCATTTCTCAGGGCCTCTGCTGTTATATCAGGCCTGTATTTCTCTACATTATGTCCTTGTATCACAGTCATAGGTGTCTTATTCAACACAGAATAACTGCTGTCTGTGGTTGTATACAATATGTGATACAAATGGTTGTATCACACAAAAATACCACAAGTTTAAAAAAAAAAAAAAAAAGAAAAAGCCACACGCACCTTAGCAATTAGAAAGCACATTTAAACCAAATTAAACAGTTTACATTTACGTCAAGAAGATTTCAGACAGAGCAGGCCTGACGAGCCTCAGTCCTGAGGCCTTGGGAACTTAGTGCAAAACGTATGGCCAGTTACTAGTTCTGGCAATACCGTATTACAGGGCTGCATGGTTACCCTGGAGTACCGTGGAGTTTGGCTGAAGGTGAGAGACAGGTCGTGGCCGTGGCGTGCAGAGATGCAAGAAGGCATCTCTCCGAATACCTTTGTTCTTGCAGGCCCCTTTCACCAGAGGAAGGACTGTCGTGTATATGCATTAGTACAGCAAAAAACATGCAGCTGGTTCCAAAATGCAGCATTTGAAGAAATGGCACATGCCTTGGATCTGGGCCTGTGTGGTAGCTGCATTTTCTGCTCTTGTTATCTCTGATTTTCCTTTTTGCCTTTGTTCATTATTCCCTGCTTATTTCAGACTGTTATCCTGTTACTTGTTTGGCTTCTGCATTTTCTCTCCTGTTTGTCTGCTGCCTCTGTTGTGAGCAGTGGTGTGCTTGGTTTTGCTCCCCAGGGATGCGCTTGTGCATCGTTCAGTCAGTCTTCCTCATTAGCTGAAAAGACACTTCTGAGTCATTGCTCCTGACAGAATTGTATGTATATTTCACATCTGACCCTTTGGATCCTATTTGGGGGTTCATTTTTTCTGGTTCCTTCTTTTGAGAAAAGTGTTTAGGAAGGCATTATTTGATACTTCTTTATATATTTTGTTTTCTTAATTTTCTATGCTCAGGTGTCCTTTTCAAGCTTGATAAAAAGGAAATACCGTACTCACTTTGGAGGCTGGGTGATGTACGCTTTGCTGGTGCAGCTATGCCTACCTAGCAGTTTTGATACTCAGTTCTGGTTATGGACTTGCTGCTGAAAACTGAAGCCAGGAATACTTCAGTGAAAGGGATTCCCTGCAACAGCTGCAAGCCAAAAAAAAGAAAAAGAAAAGGAGTCCCAGTAATAAATAATTGGGGTGACCTTGAAAAGTGTTATCCTTGAGAAGTACTCTCAAATGCTGGATACTTGCTCCTTTTTTTTTTCCCACTTAAACTGTCGTGAAGCAGAGGAATACAAATGTAGTGTATTATAAAACATTCCACAGAGGACAAAATGTACAGGCAGTTTAGTTATATCTCCGTACAGCCCTTCTTCCTGCTGCATTTCTACGAGTGTAGCCTGGTCTCGTTACCCAAGCAGGGAAAAAGTGGCTTCAGCAGCTTCTGTGGGCCAGCTCCTTGCCCCAAGGCAAAGCTGTGCGCCTTCACTGGGGCCCATATGGTCTGAATCAGGGATGGCAGAGGCTGCTGCTAGGAGGAAGAAGCCTCCTCTTCCTGTTCCTGAGCAAGAGATGAATGAATGTGGTGCAAGATGAAAGGCAGTGGTGAGTCTAATGTGATTAGTTTACAGTGAAACCTCCATCCAAATTAATTTTATTTGTCTGCCAGCTGCAAATGAAATTCATTTGTTTTGGACTCCCTGACAGATTCAAATGTCTCAGAACATTAGGGTCGTGCAGGTGCTGGTTTTGCATCAACAACCGTGCTTTTAGTGGCTTGCTGGTTTAAGTCAATTGATTTCAAACAGATTTGGTATTGGAGTTTAGGACAGAGTTGAACCCAATTTTCAGAAAAAGAGTTGTAGTGTGTGAACAGATTTATATGGCTGATCAGTAGCTGGAAGCCAAGTCATTAATGTTTAAACAGCTCTTGATGCTATCTGGGAAACTGGAAAAGCAGTTAAGTGTTTGGAGAGACATTTAAAGGAAGAAAATACAATCAAACCCAGAGTAAATGCTTTGGGAATTCAGCAGTGTGAGGAAAGAAGACTGGAGAGGTGTTGGAGCACGAAGTTGCAGATATATTGGAGAGAATTAGGGAAATGGAGAATTAAACTGAATAAAGCCAAAAATCAATCAGAGGACTCCAAACCCTTCATCTTTAAAGCTGTATCTTACCTAGGTCATAAGGTCCAAATACTAGACCTTTTTTATTTTCTGTATTTTCCAAAAATGTATTCATTTAAATTGGGTTGAGATGAAGATGTGCTAATTAAGTGAAAGCCTTGAGCCAACTTGACAGTGTGATGCTTGGATTTACATCTCTTTGTCATTTTTAAATGAGAATCTTATGTTCTCGTGCAAAGGCCAGCTGCCAGAAAGATGGTGCTTCTAAGGGAAAACATTAGAAAATTTAAATAAGTTATCTGTGAAACTGATAGCATAATTTATAAAGACAAGGAATTATGCTGGATTTATGGTTGGTGTTTGTACATTCCATGCAAAAGGCAAACTGGATGTGGTAGAATGTGCATAACTATGGCTTGTTGCCTCGAGTAATTAATGCTTAAAGATAGGGTATTTTACCTGGGCAGTCTAGGTTTCAATAAGATGCGAAAGACGGAGCTTGCCTGTAAGGGCAATTTAAAATAAATTATCTTTGAGGATGCTAGTTATACAGATTTGTGATGTGCCTTATTTGCAAAAATACATATGTCCTACATACTTTAACTTCGCTGTTCATGGAAGTTTGTGTTTGCAGCCTGCAAGTAGTACCTGAAGTTTTTAATACCTAACTCACATTTATCACTTTGAAAGCATTTTGTTTAAGGAGTGGTTCTCTTAAAACACAGTACAACTGATCAACCTCATTATAGTGGCTTTATTTATTCTCCATAAAGCATATAAATCCTTTTACATTTTTTTTTTTTTTTATATTGGCATGTTGTGATACATTCAGTTATCTAGGTCAAATGCTATTACTTCTTTATATTTAATAGGTTTTAAAACAGTTTGGGTATTTGGTATTTACATTTTTCCTGAGGTAACAAGCAGAACGCCCATGCAGATACCTGATGGATCTGTTGGTTGACACCCTGTGAAAGAGCTGAGCTGTTCCAGCCCCATGCTGGCGGAATTAAAAATGAAAATGAGTTCGATTAGGTCACAGACTGTTGATTTTTCTTACAACTTCTGCTTCTTCTGAGCAAAATAAATGCCATATTTTTAATGAGGAAAAAAAAATTGCGGACTTGATACTGAGAGATGCAAGCATTTTGTGTGACAGCTTATTTCTAGCTTGATCAGGCTTAATTTTATAGACCTTTATTTGAGTTTATAATAGGGGAAGAGTGTCCCAGCCGGCAATGAGGGACTGCTGAAGGAGGACCTGGCTCTCTATAGGTTCTCTGTTCCCTCTGCCAGCACTTACTTTGGGCACTTACTCCCTGGGCACTTACTTTGGATATATCTTGCTGTCCAGAACATCATTGCTCACACATACTTAGGTTCTGAGTTGTTATCTTGCTGTCAGGTGCCAGAGCAAATAGAGAAGAAATGGCCTAACCCAGGGGTGATTGAGGCTCTTGATGTTAAGGGCCACATGCTAAAGTCTAAATATTGCCGACAGGCCCCTGCACCTCTCCCCCTTTGCACTCCTTGTCTCCCAGCACAGCTTGTGCTGCTTTGCACAGCCCCTACAGTGGACACCCCTGTTCCTGCTCCCTACCCACATGGGCCACCCTGCTCCCCATGAGCCCCCTGTTCTTCTTTGGTTTTGCTTGCATGGCCTAATTCTGTCCTGTCTGTAGGATGTCCCGCAGCTCTGCATTGCTGTGTATTCATTCTGTGTACCTGTCTCTTGGAAGTCCCGAACCTTTCCTCTTCTCCTGCCCCATGTGGATTAAAGCACTCCAGAGGTGCCCTTCTCTCCCCACTCCTGTCACAGCTTTCCCAGGCACTGAAAACTCTCTGCTCCCTCGCTGTCCATGGCCTGAGCAGGTCCTTGTGCTGCGGATTCCGTGTCCTAGGAGATTCCCAGCACCCTGAAGGCTCCAAAGCATCTCAGATTCGCTGGGCCTTGGCCCCATCCTCCGTCCCCCTTGGGAACTGCAGGCAGTGGCTCGGCTCTTACAGGGTAGGTGCCTTGCTGGTGCTGGGTGATTGCAGTCCTGTGCTGGGAGGCGGCCGGCCATGGTGAGCAGAAAGTGTAAAACCCCATGGGGTAAGAAAGCTTAGGTGTTCAGGCAAAGGTTAGTGGAGTAAATAGAGGAAAAGTCTCGTACAGTAATGGAAGCCCCACGTTTTTGTGCCATAGTCACTGGACTCTGGATACTTAATAATCTGTCCACAGTGTATTAAACTCATGGGATATGGCGTCTGGAATAACGCAGGTTTGACTGCAACACTTGCATAGCCTGAATCCTTTCACATAGTACAAGAAAATGAAATACTTTGCTAAGTGGTAACAAATGCTCCATATTAAGTTGACTCATCTCCAAATTACTGGCAGCATGATCCTATAGGATTTCCTTTTCCCTGGGTGCATTTGTAAATGTATATTTACATTTACTGGATATAATTCAGTGGCAAGAATGATCCTGAAATGAAATTATGAAATGTGCTGCTTGGAACAGTCAATTGCAGAAAGGAAACAGATTAAACAGAACAATCTATCCAGGATGCTGTCAGGCCATGTTGAAGAAAAATGACAATCTATATTCATTAAAGATATTTAATAATTTTCTCAAAAAATAAATGTGTAAAATATTTCAAGTCAGGAAATATGAACTTTATTATTGATTAAGCACTTGAAAAGGGATTTTTCTCAATAAAGCAAACCATATTTCCTACTCACTCTTTTTCTCTTGTGTTTTCATTAAGCAATTTAATATGTCTGAATCTTACTTTAGGTTGTATTTCCTCTTTATTACTTTATATTACATCTCTGTGTTCAGAGATTGAATGATATAATACCTAGCTAGGAAGAAAAATATGCTTTCATTTCAAACAGGTGTACAGTAATAATTTCAGACCTTACTCTTTTTATTGAGGAAAAGGAGTTATTAAAACACCCATAATAGATGTTTGTTTTCTTTTTGATCTAAGACTTTGGTACTCATCTTTTTTACATTCAGTAAGAAATACAAAGGTGCCCTCTCTGTTTTGTAATGATCCTGTGTTACACTATTAAAGTCGATGGGAATTTTGCCTCTAACTTTAAGGGGAATAAGATGAAACCCTACATTTATAGCAGAGCACTGTGCTCGTCTTGGTGAAATGGAAGAGGTGGGCAGGCTTTCAAATACCTGGCAGTCATTCTGGCTTGGCTTTGCAAACAAGCCAGTATGTGTGTAGTGATGCTTCCTCAAGGCTAATAAAGAAATGAACATGTTAGTGCAGAAGAACACGGAATATTTATATAAAGCACACGGAAACTGTAATAACACAGAGAAATCCTGTAGCAAGCATACAGAGACTTGATAGTATCCAGTAAGGACAAACTCGAAGCATGTAAATACTGTGCAGCTACAGGGACACAGAAGAGCTGCAGCAAATAGATTCTTAGTCTTCCACAATATCCTCAAAAAATAGATAAATAAATGAAAGGCAATAAGAAAAACACCCTACCACAATTTAAATATCTTAAGGAAAAGTTGGCCATGGTGTATACTGAAAGGAAGATGGTTCTGAGCATTTAGCAGAGAATTCAGCCACAACTTTGCCATGCATTTTAATAGGAGCAGAATTCTAAGCTTAAGAACTGAGCTATACAGCTATATATACAATGGTTATTGCAGGGAGTATAACCTCAGGAAACAAAGCTCTCATAAAAAGTATGATTCTCTGTTAAAAATATGTGTTACTAGTTTGGAAAGCTGGGTGTATTCCCTGTTCAGAAACAGGTCATTGCATTAAGAGGTATGTTAACAAATACAGCAGCTATTAGTGAAAGATTTGGATTTTTGTATTAGGCACATCTTTTATGGAGTTAAGTATATATATCATTAAGGCTATGGGATGACTGAAGAGGTTCTCTGCATGTTTCAATAAGGAACAGGAAAATCTGGAAGTAGTACTAATAGCAAAATTAATAACAGAAATATAGGTTAGGATTGAGCAGGACATTCATGCTTCTTCTGACCTTTTTCCCAGAGAGAATTCAAGGAATGGGTCCTGTGATTATTTTTGTGGATTTTGTGGATTTTTGGATGATCATTCCTATTCAGCTAACAAGTTAAGCACTTTTGCTTATACTTTGCGATACTGAAGTTCTGTTAAAGAGACTGTGAGCTGTCGTTGCTGGGTTTGAATAAGAAACATGAATATAAACATACTATTATCCTCAGTCCAACTGCGGAAGGGTTTTAAGCAAAGTGTGCTGTTCCTGTCTAAAATGGAATAAGCTGCACCTCGGGTCTGTATATGGTACAGAGAGAATTACCTCAACTCACTGCCTTACAGCTTTCTTGGAAAGCATAGGTGCTCATTATTTAGCAAGTAACATCTCATAAAGCTTAATAGTGTCATAGTGCTTAATATTGAGGAAGTTTGGGAGAAGTAAGTTTTGTTTGTTGCTAACCTGTCAGGAACTGTGCAACTCGGAACTGCGAAAGGTGGAGCCCTCAGAAGAAGACCTGAGTTGTCCCTCCATTTCTGCCCTGCTTTTGTGTCCTTCTGAGTGTCGTCATGGCCTTGGAGGCAGCCCCTTTCCTCCCTGCTGTCGCTTACCTGAACTCACACCAGCTGAAACCCACCCCTCATGCTTGGGGTGTGTTATTGTGATGGTTTGTGCTCCAGGAGAGGCAGTAAAGATGCATGCTGAGACTCTGGTGCTTTCAGAAGGCAGCTGGGAGATGAAAACACCAGGGTGGCCAGCCGGTGACCTTGCCCTCTGCCCACCTCTCTCGATGTCAACTGCTGTGACGTGGTGCAAATATGTCTTGCTACCACTTGCTGTGGTAGCAGCATTACCTTGCCTTTCCCTCCGAGACAAATTCACCAGTGTCCCTCAGACAAAGTAGCCACAGGTGGCTGGTGGCCACCGGTAGCCATCAGCCTGGCGTGGGCTTGGGCCAGGGTGACCAGGCCCCTCCAAGCAGCCCGTGAGGATGGGACTGTGCCCAGAGAGAGGGACATTTTGGACCTGGTTCCCCTGCGCAGGGAGAAAGGGAGATTAAGTGTGGGGAGTTTAGTTTATTTATTCTTCTTTCTTTATTTTTTTTTAGTGGAAGACTGGGTGGTTTCAGTTATCAAGTGCCACCACAGTTGGAGGAACTGCACCGCTTTCTGTTACCTCCCACCCCGCAGCAGTGCTGCACACTGGAGTGTGCAGCCCGTTACCGGAGCAGTGCCGGCCCTCGGCCAAGAGAGATCCCGTCCCCTCATCTCACACGCAGCAAGAGATGCCACCTAGCGGGCTGGGAAGATGAAAGAAAAGTTGGTTGAGTCTGAGTGACTGATCCTGTGAATCTTCTGGGAGGCCCCATAGCACCACTGAGGCCCAAGCACCTACTCCAGTGTGAGTCACCTCGGTTGCTGATCACAGCCCGTGGCAGCGGCCAGCACTGCCCTGGTGAAACCTTGGTTGTGGGACGCGTGTGGGTTTCTTGGGAGGAACACAAAAGAATGAGCACGACACGGGTCGCTGAAGAAAGCTTCCTCCATTAGAAAATAAATCATGTCCTGCACCATGAATACAAAGGCATTTCTATTATTTATCACACTTCAATACAATTATTTTGCAAGGAATGCTACAGGGGGGCAAGTATGAGCTGGAACAGTTTAGAAGTGTGTACAAACAAACAGGAAAATGCACTTGATTACTTAGTGGGATGGAAATAATTGCACAAACCAAACTCCTATCATCCGTAGTAGGATAAAAATACACCTGAAGCTCTACTTTCCCAGGTAATAAGGTGACAATGACATTACAGGACAGCCTTGTCACAGATAAACTCATAAGTAAATGACAATCTATAGTGGTAAATGAGTATTCTTGACACAAGATGATCTCAATACTATCTGAGTAAAATCTAAGTAGATATATGAGGAAAGTGGAGTGATGTGCTCAAGGTCATTGAGGAAATATTGTCAAAACTGGCAGTCAAATTTAGGACGACAAGTCCTTCCTAATCATTTCAGACTACTAAACTATCTCCAGACAGCTAAGAAGCTATTAATTTCTTCCAAAAAATAATAAAATGAAATTGAAGGTTTTTTATTAAAAACAAAGATCACCAGCTTGTTTGAAGCAACTAGTTTTGTTTAATTGTCAGATTATTTAACTGTTTCTAAAGCCTAATTTCAGAAGCATGGTTCAGTCTGTAAATAAAAGGTGCCATTCTGAAAAGAAAACATGTTTTTGGTAAATGCAGATATGAGATATTGATGTTTCTGAAGTAAAATATTTCACTTACTTAAAAACATTTGACTTTTCTGGCCTCACAGTCTGTAAGAGATGATTTAATTTGGCAGATACTCTTTAGAAGCCTACTTCCCTTCCTTCCCTTCCTTCCCTTCCTTCCCTCCCTCCCCTCCCTCCCCTCCCTCCCTTCCTCCCTTCCTGCCTGCCTTCCTTCCTTCCTCCCTCCCTCCCTCTCTCTCTCCCTCCCTTCCTCCCTCCCTTCCTCCTTCCCTTCCTCTCTCCCTCCCTTCTTTCCTTCCTCCCTCCCT